>JAPMUY010009055.1:15000-25000 GCA_026901105.3 Galaxias olidus
ATGTGGTCACATACACTTGACCATACACACTCGCACACACACACTCGTATAGACACCCAAAGCGCTTTACACTAAAGGAGGGGACTCACAGTTTGGTCGCCAATGTGTAGCCAGGCCAAGGCAGTCATTTTGTGCCAGACTTGCTCACCACATGAACGTAAACAGTACACGGACATCTTCATCTTCCTCAAATAAAAACTACGTTCCACAGTAACAATACATCTGAGACTAATGGGAAAATATAGATCTAGGATCCTTGGCCTAAATAGAGAATGAATAATGTTGTGTAAGTTTTAACAAGCCGGCAATCCAAACCCAGCCGCCTCTCCTGGGGTTGACCTGTAATGTGTGTGTGTGTGTGTGTGTGTGTGTGTGTGTGTGTGTGTGTGTGTGTGTGTGTGCGCCACTGCCAAGGACAGGGCACATCATCATGAAGAGCAAGGCTGTGTGTGTTTGTGTTGGTGTGTGTGAGAGAGAGTGAGTGAGTGAGTGTGTGTATCTGTGCTCTTTGGAGACATAACCCTTTTTGAAAAGTGCTCCTAATGGATTTCAGAGGGCTGGCATCAAAAGAAAAGGACGATGTCATTAGAAGGTCAAAGGTTATGATCATTAAAAGGTCAAAGGTCAAAGCCCCTTGGAAAACGTAAAGTGGCATACTTGTTTTGGGTTTTAATTGCTACTTCGAGACAGAACCAAAATGACTGGTTATAAAGAAACTTTGGGAGTTCTAAAATACTGAAAGAAAGTAAAACTCTTTGATCCTTTCAACAAAACCCACATTTGGACACAACTGCCCTGACCTTCATTAGGTTTCAACTCAGTATGTGTCAAAACGTTGGTTTAGTTTCACCTTCAATGTGAAAAACATAAAAGACTCTCTTCAACTTTCTCATCTTGCTCACGACGTTTCTCACACATACCCGACAATAAATAAATACTACTCCCACCATTTCAGCGCGGTTTCAAAAAATGATTGGAATGAAGCTATTCTTTCCCACAGTGTAGCTGTCTCTCTGGAGGAGCTGGAGGCTCGTAGGGCACATCTGTTTAGACTGCTGCTGGAGCTGGTGATCACTGCAGGTAGACTCCCTTATTAGCCAAACCACAAGGTGTGACCTCTCAGCACAGCTGGTCTCAACGTTCCTTCTACCAACCTCGAGACTCTCATCTGTAGAGCTATCCTGTTTACGCAAAACAAACTTCTTAATCCATTGTGCAAATTGTTACTGCAAAAAAATAATAATAATAATGAGAGAAACAAAAGCGACTAATAATATTACTATGTTTTGTAAAAGACTATGCCTGACATCAAAGCCAACGATTGACGATGTATCTTGTCTTTTGCACACTTGTTGTAAATACATTTCTTTTTACTGGACTTTCGAGTGACTGAAACCCATTCCACGATGAAGAGGAGCTGGAGGAGGAAGGTTCTTTACCTCTGAAAGTACGCGCAGTGTTTACCTGCCATTATCTTTGTTTGTTTCAGTTATAAAGTCATCACAAGCTGTGAAAACAAAATGGAGATCTACCGTTCAATGGGCCCCACTGTGGGAGAGGATGCTGTCCTGCAGCCGTCAGTGAAAGCAGCTGAAACAGGGGATACATTTCAGATCTGTTCAAGCCATACCTGAACAGATCCTAGATTGTACCACTTCGTTCCACCCCTCTCTCTATGTATATATCTCTTTATTCACTCTCTCTTTATTCACTCTCTCTTTTCATTTACCTCTCATTTTCCCGGTCCCTCCCTTATCCACCCTCTCTCTCACCCTCTCTCTCTCTCTCTCTCTCTCTCTCTCTCTCTCTCTCTCTCTCTCTCTCTCTCTCTCTCTCTCTGTCTCTCTCTCTCCCGGTCTCTCTCCCACCCACCCTCTCTCTCTCCCACCCTCTCTCTCTCTGTCTCTCTCTCTCCCATCCTCTCTCGCTCTCTCTCTCTCCCACCCTCTCTCTCTCTGTCTCTCTCTCTCTCTCTCTCTCTCTCTCTCTCACCTTCTCTCTCTCTCTCTCTCTCTCTCCACCCTCTCTCTCTCTGTCTCTCTCTCTCTCTCTCTCTCTCTCTCTCTCTCTCTCTCTCTCTCTCTCTCTCTCTCTCTCTCTCTCTCTCTCTCTCTCCCTCTCCCTCTCTCTCTCTCTCTCTCTTTCTCTCTCTCCCACCCTCTCTCTCTCTCTCTCTCTGTCTCTCCATCTCTCTCTGTACATCCTCTCTCTCTCTCTCTCTCTCTCTCTCGCTCTCTCTTTCCCTCCCACCCCCCTCTCTCTCTCTCTCTCTCTCTCTCTCTCTCTCTCTCTCCCTCCCTCTCTCTCTCTCTCTCTCTCTCTCTGTCTCTCTCTCGCTCTCTCTTTCCTCCCCCCCCCCTCTCTCTCTCTCTCTCTCTCTCTGTCACTCTGTCTCTCTCTCTCTGTCACTCTCTCTATCCCTATATATCTCTCTCTCTCTCTCTCTCTCTCTCTCTCTCTCTCTCTCTCTCTCTCTCTCTCTCTCTCTCTCTCTCTCTCTCTCTCTCTCTCTCTCTCTCTCTCTCTCTCTCTCTCTCTCTCTCTCTCTCTCTCTCTCTCTCTCTCTCTCTCTCTCTCTCTCTCTCTCTCTCTCTCTCTCTCTTCTATCTCTCTGTCTCTGTCTTTCTATCTGTCTGTCCCTTTCTCTCCCTGTATCTCTCTCTCGCGCTTTCTCTCGCTCTCTCTCTCTCTCTCTCTCTGTATCTCTCTCTCTTTCTCTACCTCTCTCTCCCTCTGTCTTTCTGAGGTGCGAGCAGCAGTCTCCCTAACGATATGTTTACCTATGAGCTTCTGTCAGACCAGACCTGTGGAGCCCAGAGAGCCAAACAGCAGTGTGTTTGTTCAGCCCGGGGGTGTTTGTACAGGTGAGAGGGACCCCGGGCGCTAAGGCCTTCTTTCTGCTAACTCGGAGGATTACAGGTCACTTTAGAAAGCCTGGCAGCCTTCAAAGAGAAAAGGAAAAAGTTAACAACTCTGACCAACTGCCAAAAAAACTGAAGGCGAGAAAGAAAATGGTGGCTCTTTGCCTGCACGTAGTATGACTGCAGTATGTGCTGCTTACACTGTAGACGTTCTAGACTAAGAAACACGCAGCGGCTACATCAACATTTAAATTGCTAGTGACTGGTTTGAATTAAAATTATTTCAAGATGTCTGATTTATATGAGAAGGCACTAATCACATTGCCAGAACCATTGACACCAATTAATAAGGATTTGTTATACTAGTATAGGACCTAGGTTCACGATCATAGACATCTCTCCTGTCTGGCTGGGACTTTTATTGATGTAACACCATAATCTCTATTTTTCAAAATAAAAGCTGCTTAATTAACTTCAAGTCGTAAACGTTTTTTTAACGAACCACTTAACTGTAGTTTTCTCTTTTGACGAGCTTCCCGTGATGAGAATCAAAGCGTCACTGGTCGACCCTCTACACCAAAAGCTTCAGAAAAATAGTACAGAGGGAAAAAAACACACACACACACAAGAGAAAACATAGAAGCTTTACGGGGAACAAGTGGATTCATAAAATCGGGACAGTTTCCACAATTAACACGAGCCATGCGGGAAAGTGCAAATGAGCAACGAAAACAGCCGTTCCACGTTTTATAAGGCGGCAGTGGCTTTTCTACGCGACGGCCACACAACACTTCAGAGGCACGTTGTTTACTTGAGGTCATACATGACCTTGCCGTGATGACGGGGGAGGGCACAGCGGTGCGGGAGAAGCAGACACGCCCCTGACGTGACATTTCAACCTTTTTTTTTTTTTCATATTTACATTTGAATTTACATTTGAAGTCTGAACATGTTCAGACAACGTGGGACAACTTGTTAAATGTTTTTATACGTTGAGGTAAAGTTGTTAAAAACCCGACACATATCAACAGCTTGGCATATAATACTACACTTGTCCCTGGTTGTTAAAGTTGTTCAGACAGACAGACAGACATGCAGGCAGGCAAGCAGGGAGGCAGGCAGACAGACAGACAGACTGACAGATAGGCAGACATACAGGCGGGCAGGCAGACAGGCTCCATTAACTTAGTGACACATTCTCAGTTACAGGTGAAGTTGAAGGGTGACCTTTACAATAATTGAGACCTGTCACTGTCTAGGTTTGGAAAGGAACTCAATTTGTCAGCTTTGTTCTCCCTCATACCCATTTTTCTCCTATTTTAGGACTAACTAATCAAATTCTTAAGTTTGGCAAAGAAGGTGGAGGACAGATTTTGTTCTGTGGGTAGGGACCAGAGCCTGGTGAGATGCAAATCAAACAAGAAGGTGGGGGGGTGGGGTCTTACCTAATCTTTAACTACAGCGCCAAGACAAACACATTAAAATGGCCGTTGATTGTCGACAGACGCGCCCCCCCGTCCCCTCCTCCCACACACACACACACACACACACACGCACACATACGTCTCTCCATTCTCCAGCGTCGACAGCTTTTAAAACTTCCACTTCTCCATCCTCGCTAGGCCAAAGCCTGGTCTCTCCACCTGCCCAATGCACTGACACACGCCCATTAACCCTCATAACCCCAAACCCGGCGACGGGATCAAAAATGCATGTTGTGTTAAAAAATCGGCAAAATTACAACATTTATCATACCCAGAAACTTTAAGAACAGCCGTTCCCGTTTGACTTTCACAACGCCCACAAACCGATTATGTGCACAGAGCGCTTCAGTCAAAAAACACCAAGAAAGCCATAACGTCACCGTTCCAGCTCTGCTTTTACAACACACAGACTTAGTGTGTGTCATTGGGTGTATGTGTCTGTGTGTGTGTCATTGTATGGTATATGGTTGATTTGGAGGCGTCTGTGTGTGTGTCATTGTATGTAGGTGTTTGGTCGATGTAAATATGTAAGTGTATGTGTGTGTGTGTGTGTGTGTCATTGCGTGTATGGTTGTATTTATGTGTTGGTGTCTACATACGTATCTGTACCAAGGTGCGTTTATGTGTGAACATGTGTACTTTATCTGTGTCTGTATGTGCATGTGTCTGTGTATGAGTGTGTGTTTGTGTCTGGGTGTGTGTATATGTGTTTAAGCATGAGTGTGTGTGTTGGTGTGTATATACGTATATCTGCGTACATGTGTGTGTGTGTCGGCTTTTTCAGTCCGGGGCTGCTTCACTAGAGCCGACCTGCTCCGTCCTCCCCTGGCCCTGTCACAGGCTGTCAATGTCACACCCACGGCCAGGAGGAGGTCACCCTCTGCTGGGGAGGCTGCAGGAAAATCCCTGCCCCTCTGGAGCCATGCCGATCTCCATCGGACACCCACTGGGGGAGGGAGAGGGTGAGGGAGGGAGGGAGGTAGTAGGGAGGGGGAGGAAAGGAGATGGGGGAGGAAGGGAGGGAGGTAGTAGGGAGGGGGAGGAAAGGAGATGGGGGAGGGAGGGAGGGCGGTCGAGGGGATGAGGAAGGGAGTGGGAGGGAGGGAGATAGAGTGGGAGGGAGGGAGATAGAGGGAGGGGGGGAGACAGGGAGGGAGTGAGGGGGAGGGTGAGGGAGGGAGGGAGAGAGGTACATGATGGGAGGGAGGGAGAGAGAAAAGGGTGGGTGTAGAACAGCATGGAAGGAGATGCGAAATAGAAGACATTCATGAGGGGTGAGTAAGGGAACAGGGGAGAGAAAGGGGTGAGAGAAAATGAGGGAGGGAAAAGTTGTTAGTGGACCGTGTCCAGTATAACCTCCAGAGGAATGGACCGTTTCAAATAGAAACTCCGCTACATGGACTCATGCTGAAGTCACTAAAATAGTTCCCGTAAAGTAAAAGCAGCAACAACAACACCTGGACTGTCTGACTAAAAATAAAAGGACAGCTCATCCAGTGAGGGGGTCAGGCTCTGAAGAGACCACTAGATGGTCCTCTCACAGCTTCACACAACATAATATAGTGTCTGTATACATATATACATATACATACAGTATATATATATACATATATACATATACATACATGCATATATATATATATATATATATATTACATATACACATTTGACTGGTACTGAACATATAAAAAAATTATATATATATATAATATATATATATATAGAGAGAGAGAGAGAGAGAGAGAGAAAGAGAGAGAGAGAAAATGTCCTGATAGCCTGCTAATGGCTACCTACCTCCTTTCGAGCTATCAGCCAGGAGGACTATTACGTTGACTTTAAGTGAACGCACCCCGATCGTCCTAATAAGCTACTCAACATAGTCATGATTTATTGGGGGGGAAAAAGTTGAATTAAAGTTGGAGTAAAAAGACAACATTGTAAATATATAGTAGGCCTATAATACTGTAGCTTCTCCTGTTAAGCGCTTACCCGTGTTACTGTGCTGCATATTACAAATGAACTGACCTAACTGATGGTAGAGAGCCTAATAACAGAAAGGCCGTTTTGGTTTCTCCCCGCAGTAGTCACAGTCTGAATAATTGCTTAGATGCAGTTTCTCTCAGTAGTCACAGTCTGAATAAATGCTTAGATGCAGTGTTTCTCTCAGTAGTCACAGTCTGAATAAATGCTTAAATGCAGTGTTTCTCTCAGTAGTCACAGTCTGAAAAAATGCTTAGATGCAGTGTTTCTCTCAATAGTCACAGTCTGAATAAATGCTTAGATGCAGTGTTTCTCTCAGTAGTCACAGTCTGAAAAAAATGCTTAGATGCAGTGTTTCTCTCAATAGTCAGTCTGATTAAATGCTTAGATGCAGTGTTTCTCTCAGTAGTCACAGTCTGATTAAATGCCGAGATGCAGTGTTTCTCTCAATAGTCAGTCTGATTAAATGCTTTGATGCAGTGTTTCTCTCAGTAGTCACAGTCTGATTAAATGCCGAGATGCACTGTTTTTCTCAGTAGTCACAGTCTGATTAAATGCCTAGATGCAGAGCATATCTCTCAATAGTCACAGGGAGATTAAATGCTAGATTCAGTGTTTCTCTCAATAGTCTGTCTGATTAAATGCTTAGATGCAGAGCATTTCTCTCAATAGTCACAGGGTGATTAAATGCCTAAATGCAGAGCATTTCTCTCAATAGTCACAGGGTGATTAAATGCCTAGATGCAGAGCATATCTCTCAGTAGTCACAGTCTGGTGAAATGCTTAGATGCAGAGCATATCTCTCAGTAGTCACAGTCTGGTGAAATGCTTAGATGCAGAGCATATCTCTCAGTAGTCACAGTCTGGTGAAATGCTTAGATGCAGTGTTTCTCTCAGTAGTCACAGTCTGAAATGCTTAGATGCAGTGTTTCTCTCAATAGTCAGTCTGATTAAAAGCCTAGATGCAGAGCATTTCTCTCAATAGTCACAGGCTGATTAAATGCTTAGATTCAGAGCATTTGTTTTCTGGTGGAGAGTGAGCCACGGAGGCCGTAGAAACACAACAGGCAGAACAGACACAGCCATATTTAACTCAGTGTCATTGTGAACGGTCTACTTAGACGTCCAACAAACGGCGTGAGCACATCAAATACATATTTATATTATATATTATTAAATATTTACAGAGTGAACGATAAAACATTCCTCACTTTGTGCCGAGCAGCTACAACATAACTGGGCTACCAGTCTGCCCAGTGTGCTGGTGGCTAGCGGCAGATGTGTCTCTTCTTTAGGTGGTGGATCTACGGCGGGGCTGTTTAAAGGCCCATGGAGCAGACTTAATGAGCCTTAGGCCACAAAGCCACTCAGACAGGGACTTCTGGCAGCAGCAGCACAGCTACATTCAGTACAGCTACATTCTGCTACATTCAGTACAGCAGCGCAGCTACATTCAATACAGCTACATTCTGCTACATTCTGCACAGCAGCACAGCTACAGTAACCACAGCTAGTCAGCACAGCAACATTCTGCTACATTCAGTACAGCAGCACAGCTACATTCTGACACATTCAGCACAGCAGCACAGCTACATTCAGCACAGCTACATTCTGCACAGCAGCACAGCTACAGTAACCACAGCTAGTCAGCACAGCAACATTCTGCTGCAGTCAGTATAGCTACATCCAGTACAGTAACACTCAGCACAGCTACCTTTAGCTCAGCTACAGTCAGCACAGCTACAGTCAGTACAGCAGCACAGCTACCTTTAGCTCAGCTACAGTCAGTACAGCAGCACAGCTACAGTCAGCTCAGCTACAGTCAGCTCAGCTACAGTCAGTACAGCAGCACAGCTACAGTCAGTACAGCAGCACAGCTACAGTCAGTACAGCAGCACAGCTACAGTCAGCTCAGCTACAGTCAGTACAGCAGCACAGCTACAGTCAGCACAGCTACAGTCAGCTCAGCTACAGTCAGCTCAGCTACAGTCAGTACAGCAGCACAGCTACAGTCAGCACAGCTACAGTCAGCTCAGCTACAGTCAGTACAGCAGCACAGCTACAGTCAGCACAGCTACAGTCAGCACAGCTACAGTCAGTACAGCAGCACAGCTACAGTCAGTACAGCAGCACAGCTACAGTCAGTACAGCAGCACAGCTACAGTCAGTACAGCAGCACAGCTACAGTCAGCTCAGCTACAGTCAGCTCAGCTACAGTCAGTACAGCAGCACAGCTACAGTCAGCTCAGCTACAGTCAGCACAGCTACAGTCAGTACAGCAGCTCAGCAAGCAATAAAGACAGTTGTATGGCAAATTAATGAAATTGGCGTGTAAAATTACAATTTTGTTAATGCATTCAATAGTCAACAGAATAAAATTGGCAATTACAATCTTTTTTTAAATATCAGTGAGGTTGTTCGTTTTTTGTGAGGGGGTCTTTTTGACATGAAAGTAGAGAAACTGCAGGTTTCCATCTGTCGTCAGTGCTGTAAACAACGGTTGACAAAATGAACGTCCTGTCAGAGTGACTTTAACGTTGTGCGACGTGGAGAGGCTCTGGAAGGTATCAGCTGACTCCAAAAAAAAATAACACACCAGCCAACGAACAACTAACATGAACGTTGAGGAAGTCCCCTCAGCCAGCCCCTTGTTGACTCCTCAAACGAGAAAGTGACTCGGGGAAAAACCGTCCCGACTGTTTCGTTGAAACACAGTCGCACTGGGGACTTTTCCTTTGGTCGTCGTCGCCGGTCCAGACTGGTGCAGAACCCTTCCCACCCAACATCAGTGTCCTAAAGCAGAACCACTCGCAAACTCAATGCGACTGAAAAGTGCCTTGAGTGCATTTAAAGCTTATGAATCAATAATGACCTGTGTTCCACGTCTCCGCTACAATCTTTTTCATCTTCTCTGGTATACAAACACGCAATACTTGAGTATTCTAGATTATAGATATAAAGTATGGGAGTCTGTGCTCCTTTGAGAAGTCAGGGGAGGGGGGGTGAAACTGAGGACTGCTGCTCATTCCTGCACTATGTGGTTACAAGAGCGTAGGGGCGGGGGGGCGGGTAGCCGTTCGTCAAACTCTGCCGTGCTCGACCGGCACGCCATCAAGATTAAGGTCCCGCCGGTCGCTGAGGCATGATGGGATAGACGCTCAGAACAACGAAAGGTCTCCGTTGGGTGAAATGGATGTCAGCTGTTGAGGTCTCTCTGGGTTCTGTGAGAAGGCGTGGATACGGGGTTATGGGTTATGAGATATGGCTTAGCTTAGCATGGCATTGTAATTACATTATGGTTACAAAACTAGCATTTGAAGTTACATTTTCTGTGAAAGGTTCATGACAAAGGTAAAGCTGTGATATCAGTATTTATATGTATTCAGGACTGGACTATGTGCTTGTTCTGTAACAGAATATAACATGTTTTATGATCTTACAAAAGAAAAGCAGAAACCTCCATCTTCAGGGGAACATAGTCATGTATGTTAAAGCACACTCCTGTGTGCTGTGTTTGTGAAACAGAGAGAATGAGAGAATAAGGGAACGAGAGGCAGAAAGAGAGAGAGCAAGGGGAGATAGAGAGAGAGAGAGAGAGAGAGAGAGAGAGAGAGAGAGAGCTGGGGAAAGAGTGTGCACTGGCTGAATGACCGCAGGGCATCTGGGTCTACAACT
>JAPMUY010009055.1:35000-40000 GCA_026901105.3 Galaxias olidus
TACTACAAAGATGAAAAAATATATAAATTATTTGGCAAAGTGAGGTGACCTCAATAATACAAGGACAGAATGACATCCATCTGCCTAAAACTATCTACTAAATGTGAATCCATCTTCAAAAAAGGTAGAAGCTAACAAAGAGGCACAAGAGGTCACCTGAGGACAAGATGTGTGTGTGTGTGTGTGTAAAATGTCTTCAAGGCTTTGCCCACATTGAATGAATGCATGCCTTATCATGCATTCCTACACACATCGTGTGTGTGTGTGCATTTTTTCATATTACATTTATACGTGTGCTTGCATACATGTGTGTTCACATGTGTATATATGTGGTGAGCATGCATGCATCTGTGTGTGTGTCTGTGAGAGAGAGAGCGAGAGAGAGAGAGAGAGAGAGAGAGAGACAGAGAGAGAGAGAAAGAGAGAGAGAGAGAGGGAGAAAGAGACAGGGAGAGCAGGTATATGTCTGCAGCTCCCTTCTTCCCGCTACCCTCAGGGAGAGAAAAAGATAGAAATATAGACAGAGATAGAGATACAAAGAGAGGGAGAGAGCGAGCGAGAGAAACAGAAAGAGAGAGAAAGAGAGGGGGGGGGGGGTGAGGGGGCAGTCCGCGTGGCCACAGGGGGGAGGAATGCTTTCATGTTCCCCTGTCTGTCTGCCTGCCTGCCTGCCTGCCTGTCTGTCTGTCTGTGTGTGTGTGTGTGTGTGTGTGTGTGTGTGTGTCTCTGTGTGTGTGTGTGTGTGTGTGTGTGTCTGTCTGTGTGTGTGTGTGTGTGTGTGTGTGTGTGTGTGTGTGTGTGTGTAGTGGGCATGAGGAGACAGCACCTCCAGCCTTTATTAATACACCCGTTTCCTCTCTGACAAAATGGCTAATTAATGAGAGGCTGGAACAGGAGGGAAAGACTGCAGAGCAGATGAAGGGGAAGAGAGAGTTGGACGAGGAGAGAGAGGGGAGGGGAAAGGGGGGACAGGGAGGGAGGGAGGGTTATATACTAAGGTTGTGTGGACTGAGAGAGAGAGAGAGAGAGAGAGAGAAAGAGAGAGAGAGATGGTGGGTGAGAGAGGGGGAACAGAGAGAGATGGTGGGTGAGAGAGAACAGAGAGAGATGGTGGGTGAGAGAGAAGGGGGGAAGAAAGAGATGGTGGATGAGAGAGAGAGGAATTCTGGACAAATCCTGGCCAAGGCTTTGTGGTTTGGCAGAGAAAAAGGCTCCAGGAATGCCGTACATTACTGTCATATGTTTCAAATGGAATTGCCACTCAGGTTACACCAAAGACTAAATAATATTACATATATTCTGAAATTTCCCCCCCAAAAATCATTTAGGCTTTCATAATCTTTCGATTTAGCTTAATTGTCAGTATTTGTTTGGTGCTTGGACTAGCAGAACCAATGTGGGATAGGTTTGTTTATTTTAGCGCGAGTCGAGGCACCACGTGTCCTGATGCCATTTCTGACAGGCCTTTTCTCTCCAGCTTAGACACGCTGCATGGAAAAGATTAAGAGTCCAACGCTCGCCGCCATGCCAAGATTAAGAGACCAATGCTCGCCGCCATGCCAAGAGGAGAAAAGACGGCGTCTTCGTTCCGAAGTCGTTTCACATGAGCGGAGCGTTCAGTATCAAAATATCTCAGCAATCAGGGGGATCGTCTTCAGATGGCGTGGGACTGTAAATGCACATTGTATTTCCTGGTTCCACACTGAGGGTTTTCAAAGCGACAGACAAGTAACAGGGCAGATCTGAGACCTGTATATTTGAAATAGGCACCACCCACCTAGCTATATGCAGTCTAATTAACCCAGGCTTCATACCAGGACCTGGCTTTCCTTTGTTGCTGTAAGTCACAACGCTTTTTCTAGGCCAAGCAGACAGAGAGCGGATAAAATCAAGTTTCCTGATTAATGGGCTGATTGACAGAACGGGACAAAGTACTCCCTCAAGTTCCAGGAAAACAATTTGTTCCGCATTGTTTACATCCCAACTCACCTGACATAGAAGTAGAGTAGAGTAGAAAAGCCATGCGCCTGGATTCCCGGCGACCATCTTTGTTAATCGCTTTATCGGGAGTAATTAAACAAACTAATGTATTTGTTTGTGGAAGCCAATGCAAACAACTCCCAAGTAGAAATCCTAATGTAAACCAAAGTATCAAAACAGAGAATTAAAGTAACTGATTGTGAACATATACTGTTTCTATGTGGGTAGGCTGTGGTTTGGTAAGCTACATCAGGAGCCTGTAACCACAGTTTATGTTGAGAAGTAAGCCGCATATCTTAACCGCAGTGTGGAGTCTATTCTAGTTCCTCCGTTTCTACGCTCCACACCCTTCACAGACCCTGTGTCAGTCGCTGGCTGTGGGCCTGACCGCTGGACATCGTGATTGGACAGCTATTGCTTCTTCTTCTTCTAGTTTCTGTTGCTGGGGGTTCTAACATCCCAGAGTTCTATAACGTCCCTGAGTGTTCCAGCTCCACAGGAGAACCACCACTCTCTCGCTCTCCTGGATCTCCTCTCTCGGTTCCCCTTTTGTACTGTGAGGAGTTGGGGGAGGAGAGAGAGAGAGAGAGGGAGAGAGAGAAGATGGACGACCGCTCAAAGAACCTGTGGAAGCGGGTGTTGACAGAGAGATATAAGGACGGCTGGCTGGCTTTCTGCTCGCCCAACCACATCTCTCTCTCTCTCTCTCTCTCTCTCTCTCTCTCTCTCTCTCTCTCTCTCTCTCTCTCTCTCTCTCTCTCTCTCTCTCTCTCTCTCTCTCTCTCTCACACACACACACACACACACACACACACACACACACACACACACACACACACACACACATGTTGAATTGGGTTTTTCCTGTTCCTCGTCTTCAGCATCTGACCTCATATTCTCTCTCTCTCTACATCTGTATAGGTCTTGTGGGACAGACACTCTTTTAACGTTTAACCTCATATTCCCTCTCTCTCTACATCTGTATAGGTAAGGAGTGGGAGAGACAGTCTCTTTTAACGTTTAACCTCATATTCCCTCTCTCTCTACATCTGTATAGGTAAGGAGTGGTAGAGACAGAAAATGGTGGCTGTTGTTTCTTATACAAAGCCTTATGGGTAATGAAGTCGAGAGATATATCTTATCTTTTTACTTCATCACCGTGAGAGATGGCTATATTGTTTAAGATAAAAAAAGACAGATGTAAAAGATGTAATAGAAAATACAGTGTTTTCAAAGCATGACGAAAGTCAACTGAAGACAGTGTGAAGAAGTAGGAGATCGTGTTTTGGTTTGAGGAAAAAATACAACCTTATCTGGACGGTCTTCAATCTTTCCAGTATGTCTTAAGAACACAAATAAGACTGCACAATGTTTGTGCTGTGTGTGTGTGTGTGTGTGTTGTGGGTGTGTGTGTGTGTGTGTGAGAGAGAGAGAGAGAGAGAGAGAGAGAGAGAGAGAGATACAGACAGAGAGAGAGAGAGAGAGAGAGAGAGAGAGAGAGAGAGAGAGAGAGAGAAAGAGTTTGGGGCGTGTATCTCTCGGTATAAATTGTTTATATGACCCCAAACTCTCTCTCTCTCTCTCACGCACTCTCTCTCTCTCTCTCTCTCTCTCTCTCTCTCTCTCACACACACACACACACACACACACACACACACACACACACACACACACACACACACACACACACACACTCTCTCTCTCTCTCTCTCTCTCTCTCTCTCTCTCTCTCTCTCTCTCTCTCGCTCTCTCTCTCAAGGTCAGGTTCCCGTTGGGGGCTCCCCTCTAAGCAGAAACTAGCGATAAGCACTCTCTACGTAAACAGAACACTCATGTTTCAAACAGGTTTCACACACACACACACACACACACACCAAATAAAACAGGTCAAAAAGAAAGCTGACATTCTTCACGGTCTCCTATATAACACCACATAGGAGACTACATAGGGAGTTTCTCCCCACTGACCACCTCCCCACTGCAGCCTGTTTCTTTGCTGTTGTTGTTTTTGACCAATAAAACACACATTAACTAATACAGCTTTCATAAACCTCTATCTGTGATCATCATATCATAGTCATGATTCACGCTAACCTTTCTACTACACCTCCACACTGACTATAATCGTGCTGCAAATAACCAGGCAATCCACCTTAAGTTCCTCCCTGTCTGACTGCCTGTCTCTCTGTCTGACTGCCTGTCTGACTACCTGCTTGTCTGGTATGGGTCCAGTGCTGACCACCTGCTTCACCTGGCCGGCTGACCTCGCTGGCAGGGTAGACTGGCTCAGAGCGGAGACCAGGAAAGGTGTGGTAACAGTTGGGCTGGACTGAGAGTTAAATATAACTCACTTATTGTACTAGGGTCAATTTAACTCACTTACTGTAGGGTCAGTATAAGTCTCCCCCTGTCCCATGTCTGTCTCTTCTGTCAGGGAGACAGTTGGCTGGAGACAACGCAATCAGTCACCTCGTCAGTCCTTCAGCTGCAGTCTGAAAATAATCTCACATCAGCAACAAACGATTTACTATCACATTCTGTTCAGATCCCAGAAGGACTTGAAAAACAGGTTACAGGATCTCTCTCTCTCTCTCTCTCTCTCTCTCTCTCTCTCTCTCTCTCTCTCTCTCTCTCTCTCTCTCTCTCTCCCAAATGTCCCACTACCGTCCCCTATTAGCAGCCAAAGCCATATATATGTTTGATAAAAGCTCTCCAGTGATTTAGTGAGATGATTGGTGTCGGGTGAGACAGGCTGAAGCCCTAGTCCTACGTACAGACACAGCGAGTGTGAAGAGGAGCAGGAGAGAGTCCCTGTTCCCATAGCAGCTCTCGTGTTTCTCAGATGGATGTCGGTTTCACCTCCTGGCAGCTGTCGCTCCAAGGCTAGTTAGTCAGAGCCAAGTCGACAGCGGTATCGAGTGTGTTCAGTTTCAACAGCTATGGAATCCCTGGTGGGTGGGGTGGGGTGGGGTGGGGTGGGGTGAGGGGGGGTCTGTTCTAAGGAGTCTATCTCTATACCC
>JAPMUY010009055.1:45000-75858 GCA_026901105.3 Galaxias olidus
CCCATTTCTCTTCGTCTTTCTTTCTCGCTCTCTTGCACTCTCTCTTGC
Organism: Galaxias olidus; assembly: GCA_026901105.3. Taxonomy (NCBI): domain Eukaryota; kingdom Metazoa; phylum Chordata; class Actinopteri; order Galaxiiformes; family Galaxiidae; genus Galaxias; species Galaxias olidus. The sequence continues at coordinate 45,049 of JAPMUY010009055.1, forward strand.
ACTCTCTCCCTCACTTTCCCTCCCTCCCTCTCTCTCCCTCTCTCTCTCCCTCCCTCCCTTCCTCCCAGGCTATGAATAGGCAGCTATTTGTGTTTGTGTAACTGAACTCCCCCCCCCCTCCCCCTCTCTTTATGACTGTTTACCATAGAGGCCGAGTCAGAACGCGGGCCCCCGCACTATTGGGTGTCACAAGCACAGCCTGTTCAATACACGCTCCCTCGGCCCGACACACACACACACACACACACACACACACACACACACACACACACACACCTCTGTTTACTTTAATAAGGCCATGACGGCTAAAGGAGAAGGACTAACTGTGTGTGTGTGTGTGTGTGTGTGTGTGTGTGTGCGCGTGGGAGTGTGGGTCTGTGTATGTGTGTGTTTTAGTGTACAGTACGTCTATTTTTGTGTTTGTTATTCCAATATGGAGCGTGTCTAATTGCTTGTACAAGTATTTAAAGGACTATGTGTGTGTGTCTGTATAAGTTTGTGTAAATGTGTATGTGTAAAAGTTTATGTGTGTGTGTGTGTGTGCGTGTGTGTGCGTGTGCGTGTGTAAACGTTTATGTAAAAATGTGTGTGTGTGTGTGTATGCCCTATAAGGAAGATCAGGTTGCTGCGTTGAGAGGGGAGCACACAGGCTGGACTGAACACACAGTCTCCCACTGAACACAGCTCCACACTGAACACATAGCTCCACACTGAACACATAGCTCCACACTGAACAGCGTAACTCCACACTAATAGTTCCACATGAACACATAGCTCCACACTGATAGCTCCACACTGAACACACAGCTCCACACTGAACACGTAGCTCCACACTGAACACGTAGCTCCACACCGAACACGTAGGTCCACACTGATCTCGTAGGTCCACACTGAACACGTAGCTCCACACTGAACACGTAGCTCCACACTGAACACACAGCTCCACACTGAACACACAGCTCCACACTGAACACATAGCTCCACACTGAACACACAGCTCCACACTGAATACATAGCTCCACACTGAACACATAGCTCCACACTGAACACATAGCTCCACACTGAACACATAGCTCCACACTGAGCAGCGTAGCTCCACACTGAGCAGCGTAGCTCCACACTGAGCAGCGTAGCTCCACACTGAGCAGCGTAGCTCCACACGGAGCAGCGTAGCTCCACACTGAACACATAGCTCCACACTGATAGCTCCACACTGAGCACATAGCTCCACACTGAACACATAGCTCCACACTGAGCAGCGTAGCTCCACCTCTCAGAGTCTTTCCAACAGAACATTCTCTGTCCTCGTTTTTTGACGACTCCATTGGCAAAGGATCCTCCTTGATCCTACAGACCGGGAAACGCACAGCAAAAGTAAAAAAGTAAACAAAGGCTAAGTCGTGATTTTAGTTCTTAGTGCATTACGAAGGGACGACAAAGTGAGGGAAATCAATAAGCGTATCCATGGAAACTCAGTCATGCTGGTGTGACTCGTGAAACGTGCTGACGGACTTTCTCTCTCCGTCTGTCTGTCCATCTCACTCTGCCTCTGTGTCACTCTACCTCTGTCTATGCCTGCCTGCCTGCCTGCCTGCCTGCCTGCCTGCCTGCCTGCCTGCCTGCCTGCCTGCCTGCCTGCCTGCCTGCCTGCCTGCCTGCCTGCCTGCCTGCCAGCCTGCCTGCCTGTGCCTGCCTGCCTGCCTGCCTGCCTGCCTGCCTGCCTGCCTGCCTGCCTGCCTGCCTGCCTGCCTGTCTGTGCCTGCCTGCTTAGACCGTGTAGGTGTGGTGTTGTACCCATTTCAGAGTCAGGCTGGAAGGCACAAGTGTCGACGTGACTCTCCCTCCCTCCCTCCCTCCCTGTCTGTCTGTCTGTCTGTCTGTCTGTCTGTCTGTCTGTCTGTCTGTCTGTCTGTCTGTCTGTCTGTCTGTCTGTCTGTCTGTAGGGTTAGCTGTCGTTTCAGTCAGGCTGAGAGGCACAGGTGTCGATGTGACTCTCCTCCCTCCCTCCCTCCCTCCCTCCCTCCCTCCCCCCTCCCTGTCTGTCTGTCTGTCTGTCGGGTTAGACAGTGTAGGTGTCGTTTCAGAGTCAGGCTGAGAGGAACAGGTGTCGATGTGACTCACCCTCCCTCCCTCCCTCCCCCCCTCCCTGTCTGTCTGTCTGTCTGTCTGTCTGTCTGTCGGTCTGTCTGTCTGTCTGTCTGTCTGTAGGGTTAGCTGTCGTTTCAGTCAGGCTGAGAGGCACAGGTGTCGACGTGACTCTCCCTGTCTGTCTGTCTGTCTGTCTGTCTGTCGGGTTAGACAGTGTAGGTGTGGTTTCAGAGTCAGGCTGAGAGGAACAGGTGTCGATGTGACTCACCCTCCCTCCCTCCCTGTCTGTCTGCTTTCTATCTACACGCCCTATATAACCACGTAGCATGACCCTACCCAGCCCTGGAGGGTGTGTCAGTCTGTGTGTGTGTGTGTGTGTGTGTGTGTGTTGATGAGCCGGCATCCATCAAAATCATTAAAATGACCTGCCCGGCCAACACACACTCCAAACAACCAAGGCTTGTCCCAGCATGACACACACACACACACACACACACACACACACACACACACACACACACACACACACACACACACACACACACACACAAACAGGAGAGTCAGGGCCATGCCCAGAATGTTCTTGTCACCTGCGTAGTTATCACCCACAAATCAGATCTGGGGATGTTTGCTCGCTGACGCTACAGAAAGGTGATTGTTGGCGTGTGTTGTATGTGTTCTGAGTCAGCAGCCCTGATTAAGCCCTCCCATTCCAAAACACTTTTGTTAAAGACTTTCACTTTTTCCTGATCAGTCAACGGTATACAGCTTTCTATCACTGTACAATGATTTTGAACTTTACAAAGCATCATTCTCGATTTTCTAAAACCGCATTATGATTCCGTTTCTACACCTAGGCTATGATTTTTTTTTTTATTCTATTCTATTTACAATCAAAACAGCCAACCTCAACCACCTCTATACCTTGTGCAGGCTAACAAGACAGCGTGATAATATACATGTGCCAGTCAACAGGATGAATGGAGGTTTCCATAGGAACCATCACAGAGAGACTATGAAGGAAACAGCAGCCGCACAATCAGTCATTTAGAGTCAGTCAGTCAATAATCAGTCAGTCAAATAGTAATTCCAGTAATTCAGTCTGTCAACAGTCATTAAAGTCAGTCAGCGAACAGCCAGTCAAACAGCAAGTTGCAGTCAGTCAGTCAGACAGTCCCATCGTCCCGGATACACTGGTCATATGTTTTGTTTCATTGTGTCATCACAGGGCTATCCAGAGTCTGTGTTTAATCATTGTAAACAGAATCGTAGCCAATCAATTCACTTCCAGAAGAGGAAAAAAACAGGAAGGGCGACGAAAGAGCTTTCAATAAATCCATCAACATCATCAGTAGTTAATCTATATCAGGTTTATAGGCTCTGAGGTATGTTTGAGAGAGCTGTGTGTGTGAGAGAGCGAGAGAGGCAAAGAGAGAAGTGTGTGTGTGTGTGGGGGGGGGGGGGGCACAGAGAGAAGTGTGTGTGTGTGTGTGTGTGTGTGTGAGAGAGGCACAAAGAGAGGTGCGTGTGTGCATGTGTCAATGTTGATCTCCAACAAGAGCTCTCTGCCCAGTAGTTCTCTGCTGTGTCTCTTTTTTTTTAACAGGAAGTGGGAATTATTTGAATAGTTACAGCTATGGGCTACAAATTAAACCAAAGGGTTGCCTAGCAACAAATAATTCATTGTCAGATTAATTTCATAATACATTGGTAGAGGCTGCCTGAAATTTAAGAGGAAATGAATCAAAGCTGTGGTTGTTTGGCTTGTGTGAATCAAAGCTGTGCATGTAAACAAGTGTCAACAAAACAAAACAAAACAAAAAAACATAATCGCTAGAAACATCTGTCGGCCATTCTTTGGCACTAAACCGAGCACATTCCAGTTAAAGAACCATGACTGGAAAGGATTTTCCTCGTATTTTCATTTCCCACCAATTTACAATTTGGAGCAATTAAACTCAGCGTGCTCCTTGTCCATCTGTGGAGCATGGAAGCGATTTAGTCTCTTTGGAGCTCTAACCCTGTCAGTCACTGTGACATGCTGATGAATGGAAAAAAACACACAACCCAGCTATTGTTGCTAACACAGTATGGGGAAACTTCAATAAGGTAGGCTTGTTGTTTTGCCTCTGGCCTATTCAAGTTTGAGATGAATGACTGGAACATATAGCTCAAAGTAATTAATAACACAGCTGATAGTTATTAATAATGCAGGTGAAAGTAGTACAAAATCTATGCTTCATGACATTTCATAATCAAAATGGTAAAAATGCAGCATCATCCACAAAGAAAAAACAAAAAGCAAAACAAACCACTAACGCACTGGGTAAAAAAGAAACAGAAATTGCCCAAGCTAATTCAAGTAGCAGACTGTTTCTATGGCACCAGAATGCATGGGATTACCATGGTGACAATTCGATTGGAATCAGCAGTGAAGTGCTTCCTAATATATTTGTTCTAAATGTATAAATGTATTTGTTTTCTTTATCGTCTGTTTGTTTGAGAGAAATAATATATGCACGTGTGTGTCATGCTCTGGAGAAGGGACCACCACTGAAGCATATAAGGCACCGCATCGGCCCGCTAGCGTCCACAAGAATGTTTATGGGAACAACTAATTAGACAGTTAGGCAGAGGTGGCAGACATATGTACAGAAACAGCCTACCCAAATGTACAGAAACAGCAAGTGGCAGACATATTCTGTAGTACCCATATGTACAGAAGCGGCAGACATATCCTGAAGGCCACAGAAACAGGATAAGGCTCAAGAGTAAAGTTGCTCCAGGACAACCCAAAATGGTTTGTTTTACAGAGGGGATTGAACCAACAACCTTCAGCTGCAAAGACTATCTAAACTCTCGGGCACATAAAACAGCATATTCCTCTCATAGGTTGTTCTGGTTTGCATACCATGGAAATGTGTACAGAAATACAGACCAACTCATACAAGACAACGTTTGGACGCGACTGAGCAATAACAGCTATTATTGATCATTAATCAATTACTTTGGGCATTTCGAGTCCATTGATAATACAAAAAATAATAATTAAGCAGCACCAAGCCGTGACAGGCCTCATATAAGAGAACTGCTGACTAGACTTATATGGTTAACCAACGGCAGGAACATTAGCGACGGAGCGAGCGATCACGCTACTGTGTAAATCTTTCATCTCAGCCTTTTTACAGACCCCGCTATCTCTCACTCAACGCATTTGTCAAAACAGCGCTCTAGGCTGGGAATGAATGGATGTAGTTAGTGAGGTTTAACTTCAAGTTACAACACAGAAAGGCCAATAATTCAACAGCACTGGTGCTAATACGGTGCAAAAACAACAAGGCAGTAACTTGTGCTTGATACGGCGTTGATGGCGCAGATAAGACTTGGATAATGAATCACAACTTCTCGAGACGCCCACTGACAAATTGCATCTTCTCCCGCCACAAAGGCGTGGCAAGTTTCGCCGCCGTAAAACACGTCTAGAATATGATCAAGTCCCGCCAAAATAATACTAAAAAATGTTATGTCTTGCCATGCCAAAACCTGCATATTAAATGCATTAACCGACCTCTTTAAAGTGGAGTATCAAGCGGAGAGCAAAGCATTTAAAAAGCCATCTTTAATTCTACTGAACATAAAACTTAAAGTCGTTGTTTGAACTCCTCCCTGTGCTATTTTCTTTGCTGCAGTGTTATGGCCTTGTGACCAGAGGATTATAAAACCCTAGTAAAATGGATCAAGGAAATGGATTGGCTGGCAGAAACACACGAAGCATAGCATAACAAATATAAACTCCCCCATCTTCATATCCAAATCAAATATAACGGGTTCCCGTCTGGGGTTTCAAAGCAACAAAAAAAAAAAGAAGCTGCACCAGCAGTTGCTACAACATGATGGGTGCTGTATCGCTTGTTGCCAACCCTCCCGATTTTCATAGCCACAATTCTCTATCAAAACGATTTTTTTTTTACCGCTGTTTGGAAATCCTACATATTTTTTAGGTTTCAAGGTTGACAAGTATGCTGGCGTATGCAGTTGTCAACTGATCCTATAATGATCTTTCCTCCCTGGCTGCTTGGGAGCTCATGGACACAGTGGTGTGAAAATATTATCACAATGGGGAATTGACCTGTGAGAGTCTGGGAAGCAGGAACTACTTTTTTTTTCCAGATGTCTTTTTTCCAGGTCCGGCCGCTATTACCCTGCACTTCCTTTGTCTTAGCTTCTTTTCAGAGATGGAGAGAAAGTTAAGACCTGCAGAGAGAAATTATATATACAGTTAGGCCCAAAAATATTTGGACAGTGACACAAGTTTTGTTATTTTAGCTGTTTACGAAAACATATTCAGGATACAATTATATAATCAATATGGGCTTAAAGTGCAGACTCTCAGCTGTAATTTGAGAGTATTCACATCCAAATTGGAGCAAGGGTTTAGGAATTACAGCTCTTTAATACGTAGCCGCCTCTTTTTCAAGGGACCAAAAGTAATTGGACAATTGACTCAGAAGGCTGCAAAAAAAAATAACAACGCTGCATGGGCTCTTCCCTCATTAACCTGTCATCAATTAAGCAGTTAAAAGGTCTGGAGTTGATTCCAGGTGTGGCGTTTGCATTTGGAAGCTGTTGCTGTGAACACACAACATGCGGTCAAAGGAGCTCTCAATGGAGGTGAAACAGACCATCCTGAGGCTGAAAAAAAAGAAGAAATCCATCAGAGAGATAGCAGAAATGTTAGGAGTGGCCAAATCAACAGTTTGGTACATTCTGAGAAAAAAAGAGTGCACTGGTGAGCTTGGGAACTCAAAAAGGCCTGGACGTCCACGGAAGACAACAGTGGTGGATGATCGCAGAATCCTTTCCATGGTGAAGAAAAACCCCTTCACAACATCCACTCAAGTGAAGAACATTCTCCAGGAAGTAGGTGTATCAGTATCTAAGTCTACCATAAAGAGAAGACTTCATGAGAGTAAATACAAAGGATTCACCACAAGGTGCAAACCATTAATCAGCCTCAAAAATAGAAAGGCCAGAATTGACTTTGCCAAAAAACACCTGAAGAAGCCAACCCAGTTCTGGAACAGCATTCTTTGGACAGATGAGACTAAGATCAACCTGTGCCAGAATGATGGGAAGAAGAAAGTTTGGAGGAGAATTGGAACAGCTCATGATCCAAAGCACACCACATCTTCTGTAAAACATGGTGGAGGCAGTGTGATGGCATGGGCATGCATGGCTTCCAATGGCACTGGGTCACTTGTGTTTATTGATGATGTGACAAAAGACAGAAGCAGCCGGATGAATTCTGAAGTGTATAGGGATATACTTTCTGCTCAGATTCAGCCAAATGCAGCAAAATTGATTGGACGGCGCTTCACAGTACAGATGGACAATGACCCAAAACACACTGCAAAAGTAACCCAGGAGTTTTTTAAAGCAAATATGTGGAATATTCTGCAATCGCCGAGTCAATCACCAGATCTCAACCCAATCGAGCATGCATTTCACTTGCTCAAGACAAAACTTAAGGCAGAAAGACCCACAAACAAGCAACAACTGAAGACCGCTGCAGTAAAGGCCTGGCAAAGCATCACAAAGGAGGAAACCCAGCGTTTGGTGATGTCTATGGGTTCCAGACTTCAGGCAGTCATTGCCTGCAAAGGATTCTCAACAAAATATTGAAAAGTAACATTTTACTTGGGGTTATGTTTATTTGTCCAATTACTTTTGAGCCCCTGAAATGAGGAGCGTTTGTATAAAAATAGCAACAATTCCTACATGTTTAATCATATATTTTTGTTCAACCCCTTGAATTAAACCTTAAAGTCTGCACTTCAATTCCGTTGTAGTTGTTTCATTTCAAATCCAATGTGGTGGCATGCAGAGCCCAAATCATGAAGATTGTGTCACTGTCCAAATATTTTTGGGCCTAACTGTATATATACAGTTCTGTGCATAAGTTTTAGGCAGGGGATGCTGTTTTGAAGGCGAAGGGTGGTCACACCAAATGTTGTTTTGATACCGATTTGGTTTTCCCTCACTTTGTATTTCATGAATTAATAAAAAAAAATTTTTTGAATTCACATTTATATTTGTATATAATTTTTTTCTAACTGTAAAGACTTCACACCTGCCTAAAACTTTTGCACAGTACTGTATATATATATATATATATATATATATATATATATATATATATATATATATATAATATAGAGAGCAGAGAGAGAGAGAGAGAGAGAGAGAGAGAGAGAGAGAGAGAGATAGAAACACAGATAAAGAGAAAAGACAGAGGGAGGTAGACAGAGAGAGAGAGAGAGAGAGAGAGTGAGAGAAAGAGAGATTGAGAAAGGGAGAGCAGCTGCTAGCTGTGCTGTTCTTGGCTTTATGTTAGCACTGTTCTGGGGTCAATGTTTAGAGAAGCGGACGCCATTTAAACTCTGACCTCAGTTCAGTCCTCCTCCAATGCACCCACACACAGACAGACACACATGCACACACACACACACGCACACAGACACACACACATACACACAGACACTTACACATAAAGGGCACCTACACACAGATACACACAGGGGCATCCACACCCATCCACATGCCCACAGACAGACACACACACACACACACACACACACACACACACACACACACACACACACACACACACACACACACACACACACACACACACACACAGACACAGACACACACACACTAAACTGACCAAAACACCCAAGTTCAACATCACCCACAGCCTGGTGGTCTGCTGCTGCTGTAAAAACATCATATTCAGTCCCTGGTAAGACTGAAGCTCCGTTTGGGCTCTTCATATCCTGTCTCCCTGACACAGACCACAAAGCCAAGGAAAACAGCCGCCCACCCGCCGGCAGCCTAGCACATAATCAAACTATCTCCGCCGGGGACCTCAAGGAAAACTAAAACGAGGTGGTTAGACTAGTCTGGCCTGGCCAGGATTTTAACTGCTAGGGTTAGGACGGACGGACGGACGGACGGACGGACGGACGGACGGACAGACAGACAGACAGACAGACAGACAGACAGACAGACAGACAGACAGACAGGCAGGCAGGCAGGCAGGCAGGCAGGCAGGCAGGAATACAGGCAGACAGCCAGGCAGGAAGACATGCAAACTGCCCGGCAGGAAGACATGCAGACAGCCAGGCAGGCAGACATGCAGACAGCCAGGCAGGCAGACATGCAGACAGCCAGGCAGGAAGACATGCAGACAGCCAGGCAGGGAGACAGGTAGACAGACAGCCAGGCAGGCGGACAGGTAGACAGACAGCCAGGCAGGCATGCCTATAGACAAGAAGGCAGACCTTTTGAGTGGTAATACAGCCTGGAATGTAGCTATAGCAGCCCTTTGGACAAACGTCTGTATACATAACAGCGGATCACAGCACTGTCCCCCCTCCATTCAGCTCCCTATAGACCAAAGACACAGCCGTCACAGTTCACATACCACCGGCAAAATACACTGATGTTGAAACATCTTTGTTAACAAACTTTAAAAAAAAAAAGTATACTGGACTTTTCTTTCAATATTGCTTCATTCCACATTCACGTATAACATTAGCATTGTGTTTTTTAAAGACCTGAATAACTTGGTTCAGGTAACCGAATCCTCAAGCTGCAGTCTTCACTGTATGTCATTGACCAAAGACTATTACACACAACGTATTTTTTATTTCATTCTGAAAACTCCCGAGACATTTGAACGTTTTAACCTCTCTCTCGGAAAATTATGGGATGCTGAGACTTTCCTGCGTTGCCTATGGCGACCGTGTAATGACTGAACGAGGTGTCGGTAGTTTTTTGGGGGATCTTTGAAAAGGAGCTGCTCGTGACTCCCTCCGTGGAAACATTGTGGAGATGTGGAGCAGCAGTCTGGGCTCTGAAATTAAAGAGGGGGATCTTTGAACAACAGCTGAAGGTCTGGAGGAGGTCGTCTCCTGCAAGACCCCGCCCCCCCCTCTTCCTCTTCCCAGCCCTCCTCACCCCTCTCCCACACTCTCCCCCTCCTCCTCCTCACCCCTCTCCAACGCCCCCCCCCTTCTTAAAGGGCCCATAATCTAGACAATAATACATTTTTGCGTGATTCCTTAGTGTCTATGAAGCACATTTAAAAATACTTGAACACACAAAAAAATTATTGATATTTTTTATTAATTATTCTAGTGTGCCTCTTTCTTCCCTTCCAACCTACAAGACGTTTTCAGGGGTGAACGCGAGTGTAGGCCCATTGCTCATTAACGTTCATTAGCTGAGTTATGTTATTGGCTAGGGATAGAAACATTCCGCTGTTGTCATGGCTGCTGCCGGACTAGTTGTCCCTGGCTTATTCTGGCCTGAGTCCGTGATTGGTCCATTAGATTGACTTCCATTTTCTACGTCACAAATGGCTGCGATTCAGTCAGACATCAACTAGAGAAAATGCACAAGGCACAGATTTCACTTTTTCATGTTGTTGGCACAATCCCAGTGATAAAATAATACTAGACATAGAAATATTCCAAATCTGACATAATGGTCCCTTTCAACTGAGAAATAACAAGCAAGGCCGAGCGGAAGAAAGCACATTTGTTGTATAAGTAATATTATGCCAAAGAATTATGGAGCATACATACATATATGAATGAATGAATGAATGAATGAATCTCTGTGGGATGAATGAACATATTTGCGTTCAACAATGTGCAAGTCATTGCACGACCGTCTGGCATGATGTGAGAAATCTCCTTGTGTGTGATTAAGGGTGTGTTTGTGTGCCTAAGGGAATGTCTGTGTGTTTGTGTGCATACAAATATGTAAAGAAAAGGGAATGGCTGTGTGTTTGCGTGTTAGGAGCACAAGTTTGGACTGAAGTGTACGTGCATGTGTGTGTCTGTGTTTTCTTGTGTGTGTGTCTGTGTAGCTGTGTGTGTGTGTGTGTGTCTGTGTAGCTGTGTGTGTGTGTGTGTGTGTGTGTGTGTCATTGTTTTCGTGTGTGTCGCTGTGTGCAGGTTAGGACAGGGACCATCTAAACACTGTCTGTTTACACACAGCTATGTTAAGCAACATCTCAAGAGATGTCTCTCTGTGTGTGTGTGTGTGTGTGTGTGTGTGTGTGTGGGTGTAGAGGGACCTCTTGGATAGTCTCTTTTTCCCCGGGATACAGACAAGGCAACAGGGAGAAAACAACACAGCAGATTTGTCAGTGTGTGTGTGTGTCAGTGTGTGTGTGTGTGTCAGTGTGTGTGTCAGTGTTTGTGTGTGTCAGTGTGTGTGTCAGTGTTTGTGTGTGTCAGTGTTTGTGTGTGTCAGTGTGTGTCAGAGCCCTCTGACTCATGTGTCTACAACATTTGGAGTGTGTGTGTGTGTGTGTGTGTGCGTGCGTGTGTGTGTGTGTGTGTGTGTGTCTGTGTCTACGACATTAATAGCATGCCCTGAGGTAGTCTCCACTCAACATCACAAGACAGACAGTCAGAAAAAACGTTGATTTACGCTTTGTGAAAAACCAAACCGCCATGAAAGTGGAAACAACTTAATTTATCCAAACACTGATGTGAAAGGTTTTGTATTCCAAAGTCTCTGTGTGTGTGTGTGTGTGTGTGTGTGCGCGTGTGTGTGTGTAGAGGGACCACCTATTTTTGGAATACAAAACCTTTCCGCTATTGATCATAAGACCTGGTTGATAATGTTCTGAAGCGTTGGTGGGACGGGACAGTGTATGTGTGTGTGTGTGTGTGTGTGTGTGTGTGTGTGTGTGTGTGTGTGGTACTGGTGTCTCTTAATGGTGGGATGGGGGACAAGGAGAGAGAGTGGTGGAGAGAGAGGGAGGGTGGGGGGAGAGAGAGGGTGGTTGGGGGGAGAGAGAGGGTGGGGGAGAGAGAGAGAAAGGAATTTGTTTTCCTTTCATGTTTTTTCTTGGCAAGGGGGTATTTTGGCCGCGGCACTTCCAGTCAAACATGCCACAGGAAAAAAAATACAATCTCTCACTTTAGCCGTCAAACTCCAGTGACAGATGACAAACAGAGGGTGTTGATGGAGCTGGGAGCAGGAGAGAGAAAGAAAGAAAGAAAGAAAGAAAGAAAGAAAGAAAGAAAGAGAGAGAGAGAGAGAGAGAGAGAGAAAGATAGAGAGAGAAAGAAAGAAAGAAAGAAAGAAAGAAAGGGAGAGAGAGAGGGGGAGAGAGAGTGACAGAGACAGAGAGAGACGATTGGACAAACACAGGGATTAGAGTCCCATTCCTCTCTGGCCATTGGGCCTCGCGGCGTCATGTGACAGGAAGGAAGGGAGGAAGGAAACATCCATCAGAGGGGAAAGCTGTCGCTAACCCTGTGGGGGGTTAAAGGTCACTGCTTTGCTTGAGGTAACCCCACACTGAAGGATTGGACAGAGGAAAGAAAGAGAGGGAGGGAGGGACGGAGGGAGGAGAGGATAGTGTGTGAAAAAGTAAATGTTGAATTTAAAACAAGGGACAAAATAAAATTGTAAATGGAAAGAGAGAGAGGGAAAGAGAGAGAGGGGGGGGGGACAGGGATAGGGAGAGAGAGAGAGAGAGAGAGGGAGAAAGAGAGGGAGAGAGAGAGATGGGGGGATGTCACATGATGGAGTTCCCTCATCTCCCAGAAACATGCTGCTATAGTTTCTGCACTCAAAATCAGCATCTCTTAAAGGACACCAGTACCACACACACACACACACACACACACACACACACACACACACACACACACACACACACACACACACACACACACACACACACACACACACACACACACACACACACACACACACACACACACACACACACACACACACACACACACACACACACACACACACACACACACAATCCTTTCAGGTTTAAACTGAAGCAGCTGACTTTGGGCTTATAGATAACAGTATTATGTTACTTTTGATTATCTTCAAAGTACATGCTAAACTTCAAAGCTGTCTAATTTGCTCGGACAACGTCAACAGAGCTAAGGCTACCGACGGAAAAACAAATAGCTTAATAGTTGTTCTGTTGGAATGGGCATCCTGTCCAATTTGTGTGACAGATAAAAAAAACTCACCCCAACCATTTTATGGTAACACACGCTCACTCACTCACTCGCTCGCTCACTCGCTCGCTCACTCACTCGCTCACTCACTCACTCGCTGCTTTGAGAAGGAGTGGGGCATTCCTTCAATAACATTCAGCTCACAGAGCACATGGGTGGTCCCAGCTTGTCATTGGGCACCCGCAGGCCCTGACAGAGAAACATGAAGCACCCTGGGAAACGCAGTCATCCTAAAATAGCAGTGAATCCGGCTGTCAGTCAGACAGTGTCAAGGAACACATAGGAAGAGGAACACTGGGAGTAAACACTTCATATAGAATGTTTAGTGAAGTCCATCGTAAAAGATATTACAAATGACAATCAGGTTATTACTAACAAAAGATTAAGAAATATGAGTTTGTGCATTGCGAAAACATATCAAATACATCAATTAGATATTGGAAAACAGCGGAGAATAAGGACATATTTGTTTGTGCGTTGCTAAAACATACCATGCATATTGCATAACATGTCCAGTAGCTATGGAAACGTAAGTACCACTGCACAGCATTTGTACGGCCTAAATCTTGTCTGACAGAGTAGGAAGTGGAGTAGGATTATTTACGCAGCGAGCGAAATCAATTCTCTCTCTTTAATGGGCCCTGAGTAAATATAAATGATACACATAAATAATAATATACCTCCTAATCCCCAATCCATGTACAACATCAGTCTGTGACCACTGCGTGACCTTTCTTTATCTGCAAGTAGAATAGAATAGAATAGAATGCCTTTATTGTCATTATACACAGGTACAATGAGATTAAGCAACCACCAAACAGTGCAGTACAGATTAAAACAGGAATGAGATAAGATAAAATAAAATAAATAAAAGTATAAAATAAGATAAGATAAGATGGGTACGTAGTCCCGATAAAAATATATCCACATGTCTATGTACATTGCAGTAAGAAATGCAGTATGTCAGCAGGCTCTCGATTGATGAACGGTAGAAGGTCAGCAGTAAGGTGGAATTCAGCTTGTGCTTCCTGAGGATTCTCAGGAAGTGTAGCCGCTGCTGAGCCTTCTTGATGATGGCGGTGACGTTCTCTGTCCAGGAGATGGTGGCCGAGATAGTCACGCCCAGAAACTTGATGGTGCGAACACGCTCCACACTCGCCGTTGATGTAGAGGGGGCTGGGTCCGTGCGGTGCCTCCTGAAGTCAATGATGATCTCCTTGGTTTTCTTGGTGTTTAGAACAAGATTGTTCTCAGAGCACCAAGCAACCAGCTTCAGGACCTCCTCTCTGTAGGCCGCCTCATCAGCCCTGGAGATGAGACCGACCACCGTGGTATCGTCCGCAAACTTGACGAAGAGGTTGTCCTTGTGGGCCGGCCTGCAGTCTTGGGTGTAGAGGCAGTACAGGAGGGGGCTCAGCACGCACCCCTGTGGGGAGCCGATGCTCAGCGTGCGGGGGGAGGAGAGGTGGGGGCCAAGTCTCACAGTCTGGGGTCGGGACGTTAGGAAGTCCTTTATCCAGGCACATGTGAGAGGGGGAGGCCAATGGTGTCCAGTTTGTAGCATAACCTGTCCGGTATTATTGTATTGAAGGCTGAACTGTAATCCACAAAGAGCATCCGGACGTATCTCTGCTGCTGCTCCAGGTGTTCCAGCGCAGAGTGAAGAGCTATGGCTACGGCGTCCTCGGTGGATCTGTTAGCACGGTATGCAAACTGGTGGGAGTCAAAGTCTGGGGGGAGATGGTCCTTGATGTGCTGCAGAACGAGTCTCTCAAAGCACTTCATAATCACCGGGGTGAGTGCCACTGGTCGGTAATCATTCAGGCTGGTGATGGGAGACTTCTTCGGCACCGGGATTATTGTGGATGATTTGAGGCAGGGTGGGATGATTGCCTGGGCCAGAGAGAGGTTGAAGATCCTGGTAAAGGTGGGGGCGAGCTGGTGAGCGCATGCTCTGAGCACCCTACCTGGAACCCCGTCTGGGCCGGTAGCCTTCTTTGTGTTGACTGTCTGGAGCACCCGCCTGACGTCGTGCTCCTGAACAGTGAGTGGGGTGGTGCGGGGCGGGGGAGGGAGGTGGATGTGGTGATGCGGGGGCAGGGTGGTGGAGGGGTATTGTGGGAGCAGGGTGGGGGAGGGGGAGTGGCTGGAGCAGATGCGTGCTGCTGAGATGTTTCAAAGCGGGCAAAGAAGCCGTTTAGCTCCTCTGCCAGAGCAGCACTTTGAGCCCCCGTTGACGCCTCGCCTCCTCTGAAGTTGGTGATGTCCTGGATGCCCTGCCACACCTCTCGAATGTTTCTGCTGGACAGATGGGACTCTATGTGCCTCCTGTGGTCTGCCTTAGCTGTTTTTGTACCTCTCCTCAGGTCAGCTCGAGCAGCACTGTAGAGTGCTCTGTCTCCTGACCTGAAGGCAGCATCACGGGCCCTGAGGAGTGCACGGACCTGGGGGGTCATCCAGGGTTTCTGGTTGGGGAAAACCCTGATGGTTTTGTCCATGGTCACATTCCCGATACAAAACTTAATATAGTCTAGTACCGTTCCTGTGAGTGTCCCCAGGTCCTGTTGTTCAAATATGTCCCAGTCTGTCTGTTGAAAACAGTCTTTGAGTTTGTCGAGTGCATCTTCAGGCCAGGCTGTGATGGTTTTTGAAGTGGGCTTGGCCCTACGTTTGAGGGGGGTGTAGGCTGGGGGGAGCAGGAGGGAAAGATGGTCTGATTGTCCAAGGTGGGGGAGGGGTACAGCCCTGTATGCATGCTTGATGTTAGTGTAAACATGGTCCAGGGTGTTCTCCCCCTTGTAGCACACTTGACATGCTGGTAGAACTTTGGGAGTACAGTCTTTAGATTGGCCTTATTAAAGTCCCCTGCAATGATGTGGACACCGTTGGGATGAGCCCGCTGTTGTTCATTTACAGTTTTGAGCAGGAGAGAGAGCGCCGTGTTTACACTGGCGTCGGGTGGAATATACGTGGCTGTGATGATCACGACACTCAGCTCCCTCGGCAGAAAAAAAGGCCGGCATCTTACGGACATGTACTCCAAGTCCGGGCAACAGTGTTGGTCTATTATTGTCCCGTTGTTACACCAGTTGTCGTGCACATAAATACAGACTCCCCCTCCTCTGCTCTTACCGGACTCCTCGGTCCTGTCCCAACGCAATAGGGTCCGGTCTGCTAGCTGTACGCTAGCATCGGGAATGTCCGGGTGAAGCCAGGTTTCGGTGATAATCAGCACACAGCACTCACGAACATAGCGATTTGCGGCGAGTAATAGTCTCAGCTCGTCCGTTTTATGCACCAGGGATCTGGCATTGGAGAGGTACAGGCTCGGGAGAGGTGGCTTGTGTGGTTGTTCTCTTAGCCGTAGCATAGCGCCGGACCTGCGCCCCCGCTTCTGCTTCCTCTCTCTCCTCCGCCTGCGCCGCCTCCCAGACCCGACGACAATCCACGGAGAGCCCGGCGATCTCGCAATGTCGTCAGGGATGTTGTACGTGTGGTGAAAGTCACCCGAAACAGATAAATGGTGATTATTTCCGATATTCAAAAGCATCTGTCGGGTGTACTGGACGTTCGCATTGCCCATAGTGTACAAAAAAAAGAAAAAAGATAGAAAGGAAGGAGAAAAGAGCACTTTGGTGAAGAGCCGTAAGCCGCAGCGTCCTTGCGCGCCGCCATTTTGTTCCGCCATTTTTACTCCTCAAAGTCATCAAATGATCACTCAAGACGTGACTGTTGTCTGGCGGTGTGGCAAGATGTGACATCAGAGTCCTGCCATGATGGAACCCACACACATTACCCCCAGGTGTTTCTATATGTGAACTAATCATACATGTTCTAACATATGCTTTGACATTCAGGAAAGAAGGTTTCTCAAATTAGTTTGTATTTATTACACTTTCAAAGAAAGTGTAGCTCTGTCTCTCCACCTCACCCTGGGAGCAGAGTGAGCACAGTCTGTCCTGCCTGGGCGCAGTCTGCCTGTGACGGCCTCTCTCTACGGCCGGGCTGTGCCCAGGGTGAGCACAGTCTGTCCTCCCTGGGCGCAGTCTGCCTGTGACGGCCTCTCTCTACGGCCGGGCTGTGCCCAGGGTGAGCACAGTCTGTCCTCCCTGGGCAGCCAGGTCTGCCTGTGACGGCCTCTCTCTACGGCCGGGCTGTGCCCAGGGTGAGCACAGTCTGTCCTCCCTGGGCAGCCAGGTCTGCCTGTGACGGCCTCTCTCTACGGCCGGGCTGTGCCCAGGGTGAGCACAGTCTGTCCTCCCTGGGCAGCCAGGTCTGCCTGTGACGGCCTCTCTCTACGGCCGGGCTGTGCCCAGGGTGAGCACAGTCTGTCCTCCCTGGGCAGCCAGGTCTGCCTGTGACGGCCTCTCTCTACGGTCAGGCCAGGCTGTGCTCACTGAATCTGCACCTTGTCAACGATGTCCTAGTTAGTTTCCTGACAGTCACAGAGCTTTCTCTCTCTCTCTCTCTCTCTCTCTCTCTCTCTCTCTCTCTCACATACTAACCGACAAACAACAATGTTAATATGTACAGTGATTAATCACAAATTGATTATAAATTAATCTTATCTTTTTCGGGGGACCCCTGTCTACTGACTTCTTTCACATCCCATATCTCTGCTACACACACACACACACACACACACACACAAAATCTCTATCTCTATCTCGTTCACACACGGACGCTCACACACCCTCACTCTCTCACAAAAACTGCTGCAGGAAAAACATGTTCCTTCTTGAGCGGTTTATATTTCTTACTCCAACAAAACATACAAACAAACACCCACCCACCCACACATACACCCACACACACACACACACACACACACACACACACACACACACACACACAAACACAGGACATGTCCAAACAGGTGGTTTCAGTGTGAGAGCCTGCAGAGGGTGTGTTTGTGTGTATTCCCCTCACGCAGCAGGTTTAAGGGGGGCGGGGCCTGTTCAACGTTTCCATGGAGATGAATGGAGTGGAATCAAGATGGATGAGCAAAGGATCACAAGAAAAAAACATGTTTTGTCCTTCTGAACTTTAGACCTTAAATTTACCCTTCTGTACCTGTTCTTACCTCTCCCTCTTTCTCCGTCTCTTTTCCGCTCTCTCTCTCTCTTTCTTTCTCGATCTATTTTCCTCTCTCTGTCCCTCTCTCTCTTTCATACTCTTTTGCGCTGCCTTTCTTTCAACCTTTCGCAGTCTCTCTTTTTTCCTCCCTACCTCTTTATTTTTCACCTGGTCTGTATTTCGGGGTGCTTCTCTCTTCACCTCTCATTTTCTCAACTCAGCTTTTTTCTTACCTGTCTTTCATCTTTAATTTCATTTGCTTCTCTCCGTTCACCCGTTTTCTTTCACTCACTCCCCTCTTCTTTTTTTCTACCTCTCCTCTCTTTCATTAACACGTCTCTCTGTTCTCTCACATCGTTTTCCGTTCCTGTTGATCCTTGTCCTCCTCCTGTCCACCATCGACCTCGTTTTGTTAATGAGTGACAAAAAGGGCCTCCGACACACACAGACACACACACACACACACACACACACACACACACACACACACAAACACACACACACACACACACACACACACACACAGACATACACACCCACACGCACACATACATACACACTCACACACTCACACACACACACACACACACACACACACACAGACAGACACACAGACAGACACTCACACAAACGACCGCACACACACATAGACAGACAGACACACACACACACACACAGACATTTACACACACACAACCGCACACACAACCGCACGCACGCACGCACACACACGCACACACGCACACACGCACAGTTTATATCACACACATCTTCTTTCCAGAGGAAGAAAAAGTGATTGACTTTGTGTTTGTTCAGACTCTGTGTTGACGTAGAGGGGAGCCACTGGTATCTACAGTAAACGGACATTGATTGGTGGCCGTTTCCATTCACACAAAAGGCCCGAGGTCGACAGGTGCTATCTATAAACGGCCATTATGAGGACGGGAGCGTTCAGCGTTGAGTACACAAACGTCAGGCTCACAGCGGCACCGCGGTCTCAAAACCAACACTGATCCCTCGCTATCCACTCAGAGAGGTCCAGAGGTGACAGTTACTCAAACCTAACCCTAACCTACAGCACCAACTGCCTTTATGTCTCTGGAATGCTCGTGTTCTCACACAAAGTCCTTGTTTACTCCCTGACAGTTCAAACAGAGCGGGGAGAGGAGGAGGAGGAGGACGAGGAGGAAGGGTGCACAGGAAGTCTGCGGGCAGTGTGCAGGTGAATCACTGATTACAGCTGTGTTGTGTGGATGAGGTGGTAGCATGTGAGGCATACAGCTGTGTGCCCGGCGGGGTTAAGAAGACTGGGGAGGAGGAGGAGGAGGAGGAGGGAGAGGAGGAGGAGTAGGAGGAGCAGGAAGAGGAGGAAGGGGAGGAGGAGGAGGAAGGAGGAGGCGGCAAGGCCACGCTCTGTGGAGCAGGAAGAGAACAGGGCAACACTGACAGTAACAACAACAACAACAACAACAACACACACACACACACACACACACACACACACACACACACACACACACACACAAAAGGCAGTAGACAGGAGGAGAACAGGACAACAGTGACACTAAACAACACACACACACACACACACACACACACACACACACACACAAAAGGCAGTAGACAGGAGGAGAACAGGACAACAGTGACACTAAACAACACACACACACACACACACACACACACACACACTCAGGAGGAAGGACGACAACTGTTGGTAACACTAAGCTACAACACGTGCACGCACGCGCGCACACACACACACACACACACACACACACACACACACACACACACACACACACACACACACACACACACACACACACACACACACACTCGGGGGACAGGAAAACTGTGGTTTGCCCTGTTACCTTAAACTTTGGTTGAAGTACACTAGTACTCTAGTTCAATAACTGCACCGGAACAAGGTCCTGTGGAGAGGGGAAGACTCCCACCAGGCAGGGTCTTCCATCAACAAGATAGACTGGAGTCAGAGTTACAACGCTGTCAGACGGTTCTTAACACATTCCTGCTACAAATACCCCACACTGGTCAACCCTGCACATAAATCAAGCGCTTCTAAATCCCAAGTCATACCACGGATGTTTAAGTCGGGGTGCCAGCTTTAGGGAATTCTCATCCGGTACTAACGCTCGTAACGAAAAAAAACTCAAACTATAGACAAACAGCTGACCTCGAATACTGCCTCAATAATTTCCCGACTCACATACCCAATAAAGAGTCTCCGGCTGAACGTTAAGCTGAACGTTTAAGAACACTAACGGAAGCACACGAGCACAGAGCGGTGTTTACCAGTGAACATTGTACCGACTACGGACTGAGGAATGGTCACCTGTGTGCTAAATGAGAAGGATGCGGCGCCCCTGGAGTCTGAGGAGAAGCCGCGTGCGTGTGTGTGTGTGTGTGTGTGTGTGTGTGTGTGTGTGTGTGTGTGTGAAACCACATTGACGTCCCAGTGGGTCGCCTCTCCACCGTTTGTTTGCTTTGAGAGATTTTCCAGACAGGCATACACACACACACACCCACACACACTCACACTCAAGACGGGCACACATACACAAACACACACACACTCAGATGGACCTACACACACACACACACACACGCACACACAGACAGTCATACACATGGCGGTGGATGTCTCTTGTCTGTTTTGTTCAGCTAGACACAGAGTCATATACAAACAAACACATTTAAACAGAAACTCTCTCACACGCACGCACGCACGCACGCACGCACACACACACGCACACACGCACGCACACACCTGCGTAGCGTCCCACCTCCTCACAGCTGGCTTGGCAATGAGACGGAAATGCTGGCCAACCTAGAGACAACTCAGCACATTTGGAATGTTTCTGTGTGTGTGTGTGTGTGTGTGTGTGTGTGTGTGTTGTTTGTGCTTTATTGCACACTGCCATGAATGTACAATTTCAATTTGCATGCATGTGTTTGAGCCTGTATGCGTATGAAAGTGGGTGAACTGAAGCATGCGTTTCTGCATGTCTCTCTGTGTGTGTGTGTGTGTGTGTATGTGTGTGTGTGTGTACTATACTTGCCTGTGTGCTAGTTGGTTACAATGTTAGTTTGACAACAAGAGACCTGACGTATGTTTTGAAAAATCTAAAAAACACTGATAAAACAATCACAACAAAATCATCTGCAGTGTGTGTGTGTGTGTGTGTGTGTGTGTGTGTGTGTCCGATCCCTCCAATCCATGCTAACTATCTGAGACAAACCAAAAAGCAGAACTACAGAGAGGGCTAATTGTGTTGGGATGGACTGCTCTGAAAACGACAACATCACGACTAACTTCCTGGCAGGCATCATCAGTGTGTTGGCTTCAGAGAACTGCTCAACCATCACAGAGGCAATCAGCCACACACACACACACACACACACACACACACACACACACACACACACACACACACTCCTCTCTATTGAAGATCAAATGACAAAATAAAATAGAAAATTATGGATTTCCATCGTGATGAGCTGTGGAGTTATTCAGGTGTATACCTTGGTTAACAACTCCACTCCAGGCAATGGATTATAAAGCTATGGCTACATCATAATGGGTTAAAAAGAACCTTTGAAGGGAAACTTGGAATCTATTTCTGCTCCACATGTGGTCTTATTGTAGCCTGTCTGTGTAGAATAAAAACAGCTCTACAGTAACTGGTAAACTGTCTGTAATACAGTCTGCAAAGTCTTGTAGTAACTGGTAAACTGCCTCTAATGCATTAAGGAAAGTCCTATGGTAAACTGTATGTAATAAAGTCTGGAAAGTCTTGTAGTGACTGGTGAACTGTCTGTAATACAGTCTGCAAAGTCTTGTAGTGACTGGTAAACCGTCTGTAATACAATCAGGAAAATGTCTTGTAGTAACTGGTAAACTGCCTGTAATGCATTAAGGAAAGTCCTGTGGTAAACTGTCTGTAAAACAGTCTGGAAAGTCTTGTAGTTACTGGTAAAGCGTCTGTAATGCATTCAATGCAGTCCTGCAGTGACTTTAGTGGGTAGGCAGTCTGTGGGTACACGGCTGGTGAAAACAGTCTTACAGTGACTGCAGGCTGCTTGACAGGCAGTCTACTATGGCAACCTTTCCCACTCGTCTCCACCCTGTACTGAAATACACAGAGCAAAAAACAGTTCTAAACACAGCTAGCTCTTTATACCTGCTTTGGTAGAGTACACTGCAAGAGGCGTTGGATTATATAAAAGACTGCTAAATCACTGTAATATAATATAACATCCACACACATTTAATTATACACAGGCACACACACAGAGGCAAACAGAATCCTTACAAAAATAGGTCAAGCTATGTCTTTTTTTAACCCAGGCTAACTTGTACAAAACCTTATATCATGGCAGTCATCTTAATTTCTGCTCATTTAAAAAAGGCAAGGTATACTGACACTAACTGCATTTGTGTCTTAATGAAACCCCACTGTGGCGTATCATAATCACACAGATTTAAGATAAAACCCTCGAAACTAAACTAATCCACAAACATACTCACCATTCTGGATAAAAAAAAATCCATGAGGGAGAGAGAACGTGCTCGCCCTGTCGGTTGTATCTGGAAGTGTTCCAAATCATCAGGGGCTGGATCGTCTCCAGGTGCAAAAAAGCTGGCAGGCTCGTTAAGAGAGACCTCTCCGGGATCCGGCTATTCATTTCAACTCAGACAGACTCGGCGGTGTGTTGAGCTCAAGAACTGGACGACAGATCTCTACCAGACGTAACAACACTGCTCTACAGTTTTGCGTGTTCGGGAATGGAATACAATAGCTTGATATGTGCTTAAAACAATAGCTTACAAATATTTGAGTTTATGGAGTTGTATTTTGTCTACTGATTCTTGGTTTTCTAACTATTTGGAGAGTTTTCGGGAAAATACAAGCGACTCGTATAGGTAACAGCTTGGACTTAATTTAAATCGATTGACAAGTTATCATAGTCGTGATTTTGTCTACACAGTTAAAGGAATACATTATCAATTTTTTTTCTCTCGTTTTTCAGAAGCCAACTGATTTGAACTGTCAGTCAGTCAGGAGGGGCGCAAGTAGCCTACTGCAATCAACTTTTTGCGACGGGATTTACGCATTTTGCTTCAAGTTCTTTAAGAAACTCGTCTGTGACTTCATCAGTATTTATTTATTTTTGTCCCCAGAAATGGTGGGGCACCTACATTTACAAGCTATGGATGATAGTCTAAAAGGAAAGAACCGGGAAGGACTGCTTGACAGCCCAGATTCGGGATTACCTCCTAGTCCTAGCCCACCTTTCTGCTCGCTATCCCCGGGTCTGCTCGAATCACGCTCTGAGAGTTGTACTACACCCGTTGAAAATCATGGATTTTACAAGAAAGAGGGCAAACTGGTAAGCGACTAAATAATCTGTCATGGTTGTGTGTGTTTAGAAGCACTCGTCATAAATGAATAACTAAATATTCTATATAATTGTATGTATCAAGTTTAGTCATATATTAATTTTTCTCCTGATTTATCTTCTTTTTTTTAATCAAAATGAACAAATTATTAGATTGGTCGAGATCGTTATTTTCTATTATTATACGAGCTAAATCAATATAACGAGTTGAGGCAGAAATTTGACCTACTCACAAACATCTGGAAGCTCTCTCACTGGTGGAATTCACCAGTTGCAGCTCGTTCTATTGCTGCAGTTGACCAATTGGAGAACCGGCATGACCCTCGCGTTGATTGAATGATTTTGGATTGTGTTTTCATTAGCTTTTACTTGCTTGTAATGTTTGAACGAAAATAGGGTGATTCATTTGCAGGCTACAAAGCTTAGTCGTTGGCCATGTTTACGACGTTTTATATTCAGTAGAAAATATCGTTATTATGGACCAGACCATTTTGTTTAACACAGGCTTGGATGTTTGCGCTGTACTACAGCACATGTAACACAAGAAAACCCAGCCATGTAGAAAAAGGCCTACATAGAATATAATATTTCATGTAGAGAACATGACCCGACTTCTCCTGTTGCTGACTGACCTCAAACTGCTTTTGCCATGTGGGGTTCATGACTAAGGCAGTTGTTTCGGAACATATCTTTCAAGAACCCTTTAGGAAAAAGACCATGTGCACATTCCCAGCCCTCTCGTTAATGTTTGATGAGAGTTTAAACGCTAATCTATGACCCCCCCCCCCCCCCCCCCCCCTCTCTCTCTCGATGGAGAGTAACTTGAGAAAGCATTTTCTCACTTAACAGTTGCGCTTTGTATTCTCATGCAGCCCTTAAAGTATGAACCTTGGCAGAATCTCAAAGAGCAGAATGAAGTTGGTCACGAATAAAAAGGGAAATCATAAGGGCACAAGATAATGGGATCTGGAAGAAAACAATATATAGTCGATTCAGGGAAATCTTGTTTGGGCCTATAAACAAAAACAAACATGGCTACCTGTTTCCACTCCTGTTTAAATGTAGACCTGAACTGGTCCAGGTGGTTCCTGGTCACAATTTATTTTCACCCAGCAGATTAGCACGGTTCCTCTGGGTTCAGTCAGGTTCCTCCATGGAAACGTTCCCGCCGCTTGCTACGTAAACATCTCATGACCTTCTGTAGAAGAAACGAGATAGGGTACAAAAAGATCATCTTATTAACGCCGTGTGTGTGTGTGCATACAGTAGTCATTTCACTGTCTGTTCAGTGTTCCTCATCACAGTTGGACAAAGCTGCTCTAAATGGACCTTTTATTTCCGCTGCAATGTCACCTAGGACACAGAGCTAACACGGTCATAATGGACCAAACCCAGAACCAGAGTAGGTACTTTCAAAGTGGACTAAATCCAGAAAAATACTATAGGTACCATCATAGTGGACTCAATCCAGACCAAGACTATAGGTACCATCAAAGTGGACTAAATCCAGACCAAGACTATAGGTACCATCAAAGTGGACTAAATCCAGAAAAAGACTACAGGTACCATCAAAGTGGACTAAATCCAGACCAAGACTATAGGTACCATCATAGTGGACTAAATCCAGACCAAGACTATAGGTACCATCATAGTGGACTAAATCCAGACCAAGACTATAGGTACCATCATAGTGGACTAAATCCAGACCAAGACTATAGGTACCATCAAAGTGGACTAAATTCAGAAAAATACTATAGGTACCATCATAGTTGACTCAATCCAGACCAAGACTATAGGTACCATCAAAGTGGACTAAATCCAGACCAAGACTATAGGTACCATCAAAGTGGACTAAATCCAGACCAAGACTATAGGTACCATCAAAGTGGACTAAATCAAGAACCAGACTAGGTGCCATGGGGCATGTTTCCTAAATAGGACTTTCACTGGGAATGTGTTTAACATGAGTATATACTTGTATGTTAAACATACATTATACATTTATGCTAAAAGTTCCCTTTGAACTTGACATTTAAGATAATAACACACACACACACACACACACACACACACACCCCTCTTTGAATTCCCCTGCGTTGTTAGGGCTGGAGTTGAACACACTCCTTATTGTTCTTTGTGACTCATGTCCTGACACCAGCCTGACAGCTACACCTCCATTTTGAAAAAAAAGATATAAAAAAAGGTTTGATTCAATGAAAAATAATTACCAGTTCCCTGACAGTATCTCGAAGCCGTGGCACGAACATGCCCGTGCAGGTTCTACTGGTATCTAACGTGTATGTAGGAAATCTAGAGAGACAGAAAGAAAAACGGAGAGGGAAAGAGGGAGAGAGAGAGAGAGAGAGAGAGAGGTAGAGAGATCTTTGTGTGCTGGCACTGAGTGAGTGGTGTGACATTAGTGGGTTAAGGACAGGAAGGGAGTGATAGGAGTCTTAATGCCCTGTATGTGGAGAATAGTGGTGCTCTCTCTCTCTCTCTCTCTCTCTCTCTCTCTCTCTCTCTCTCTCTCTCTCTCTCTCTCTCTCTGGGGTTTTTCCTCTTGGACTCAAAAGGGAATGTTGAGCGGGCGAGATTCCGAGTCTGGATCTATACTATTGCCTATTGTGTATGGAAAGAATCAAGAGCAACTCCTCCATCAGAAAGCCAGCCCCCCCCCCCCCCCCCCCCACACACACACACACACACACACAAAAAAGAGCTAACCAAGCAGATTTCTGAGTCCCCCCCCCCCCCCTCCTTTTCTTTTGGAGTTGGGGTTGACTGCATACATGTCTGGCAGTTAGGGAGAGACATGCGTGCACATGCCCAGTGTTGTGTTGCCTCTGTCCCCTTGTGGTCTGGGCTGTTCTGGTGTTGTTTTTAGACGTCGCCTGCCGGAGGAGAAACAATCCACAAGGTCTATTTTCGGGAGACACGCTCGTGTTTGGGAAGAGCAGTTGCGCTCTGCGTTGCATAAGAGGTTTGCGACCTCTGTCTTAACTTTGACGGTGACTCCACCCAACCCCCTCCACAGCCTCCTGTGTTGGAAAGGAATGGGTTAAATCAAACGCATGTATGTATGTGTGTGGAGTTATAAGTCATTAAAGGATACATTGTGGTCATTATTTCATATAATAATAATAATGAAATAATTTGTATCTTTAGTAAAATAATGATCTTTAATAATTTGTAATTATATAGTATCTTTCTTATAGGCTTGCTGCATTCATCAAAAGTCTATTGTCATGTTTAGACGTTTCTGTGGTAGACAGGCCACACTCGCATTGGCTCATGAGCTTTCTCAAATGTATTTACTCAAACCATTAGTCTCTTATTTAGCAGGCTGGTGTGGCTCCAGACATACTGAAAACAAGTCTTCCTTAATACCTTTTTTATTTTGACATGTTCTGTAAATAACACATTTAACCCCTTGATGGACTGTGTCTGCTGTTTCTATAGATGGGAGCTGACAATGGTGGCAAAGCTTCACAGTCTAATAATAATTGAAAAAATATCTCATTTTATTTATATAGCGCTTTTCTGAAACCCAGAGACACAGCCTCCGAGCCTTCCCAGCGTCATGCAGAATTACACAAGTGACCTTTCCCCAACTCTCCCCTCTTAACATGTGACCTTATCCTGGATAGGATAGACTGTTCCATTCTATTGTGTCTGTGGGTTAGGGTTGTCCTTTGTGGAGGTGTCCCACTGGTCTGTAACTAACCCTCCCTGGATTTAGTGTGACGGTGGGGTGGTGGGGTGGGGTGGGGGTTAGACGGCTGGGTCCTGTGCCTTGTGTTACCCCAACACTGCCAATAATTGCGTCAGGCGCTAGGCAACCGGCCGCGCCCACGGGATATTATGGGATGGCGAAGCACACCAGTGGCGTCGCTAAGAATTTGTCTCTAGAATCTCTTATAACAAACAAAAGCTAGTGGGCGATGTTACTAGGACTATGAGAACAAAATGCTGCAGCAACTAAGAACTCTTTTTTTGGTGTCCTACAATACGCCTCTGCTGTGGTGCTGGAAGACTTTCCCCAACATGGAGGATTTGTTTGTTGTTTTGCGTGCCGGCCCTCAAGACACAACTTATTTGTTTACTTGCTTCACCAAACCTCTGCACGCTGTGCTTCCTAGGCAAAGCAAGCAAGTGTGTGTGTGTGTGTGTGTGTGTGTCATATTTCTTTCCCCACAGTTGTTATCTAGAACCTACACTCAGGCCTCCCCAGCCTTACAGCAGCAGACACACTTCTTAGCCTGCTAGCCCCTTCCCATCAACCCACAGACAGGAAGCGACTCCCACCCGAGCCCAAGCCAATCCCACTGTGTCCGAACGTCCTCACAAACACATGCAGTGTGTGTACGAACCCATGCAGTGTGTGTGCCGTGCCAGCAGAGTGCTATGTGCATGTAAGGACAGAGGGGAAAACACAGTGACATCTTAGATGACCTACATGAGAGATAACTTTAGGGCTAAAGCCTAAATGTAAAATGGACAGAGTTTAGCTGCCTTTTGAACTCTAATAAAGACATGTCTGGTACTTCATAGTAGTGGTAATTGTAGTAGTGGTAATGCTATCTGACTGTACGCGCCCTTGGTTGTCCTGTCCTGTCCTGCTCTGTGTGGGAGCTGGGCCGGGGTGGAAGTGTGGGGGGTTCACGTGGAGAGGGGGGTGGTGGTGTTAGGGGGGGTGGGGGGGTGGGAGTGTGTGTGTGTGTGTGTGTGTGTGTGTGTGTGGGGGGGGGGGGGGGTGTGTGACGGTATGTGATCAGAGCCTCGCTGTGAAGCCAGCATGTGACCGACGGGACGGATCCAGTGACCGCTCCGTGCTCCGACCTATAGGCAAGGATAGCTGGAGAGGTTTAACGAGGACGGGTAACACACACACACACTCAAACCCACGTACACACAAACACACTGTCACACTAATATACACACAAACAAGCTCACACACAAACACCCCCTCTTTTATTTTGAAACTATCACAGCACCAAAGGTTGTCATGTCAACATCCTGTTCTGTATAAACAATGAAGAGACAGCAGGAACACGCTGCGTTATCAGAGGAGGAAGAGCTGACAGCAGGAACACGCTGCGTTATCAGAGGAGGAAGAGGAGACAGCAGGAACACGCTGTGTTATTAGAGGAGGAAGAGGTAGAGGAGACAGCAGGAACACGCTGTATTATCAGAGGAGGAAGAGGTATCTACAGTTTACACTTCCCTATCTGGTAGAGTGTAAACAAACACCACCCATATTAAATCAAAATGACTTCTTCACCGCCTCTACTGGGAAGGTGAAACAGGGGAGTTCTCGAATAGTGTTGACTGACAGCTGGGGGGGGGGGGGGGGTGATTTAGGCAAATACTAGACTAGATGACTGCGTACTTTTGCAACTTCTGTTTTGCAAGGGGACACTCCTTCAACAGGCATTTGTCTAAGGGAGTGAACAAACAAACAAACAATTCAAAACAAGTCAAATTCTTCAGATAAACAAATCACTGAACCGTATAAAACCGTTCACTAGATTCTAGTTGTCCTATTGTTCTAGTTTACAATCATTTGACTAATTAGTAAGAACGACTCTTCTCGTGTCAAGCTTTGTAACATGTCTGACGCGCACACAGCTTAGATGTTAGCTGGTAGCTCATACTCATACAGGGACCATGTTTGTTCAATAGCTACACTACACAAGTTAACCAACAGAAATCAACTTTGTTCATTTCCCGTTCGTAATAAAGTAAATCCCAATACAATAGTCCTATGGCAACGTAACATAATCTCCAATCTTAAAAAGTTCAGCAATGAAAGGGCACAGTGTAAAGAAAACAAACAGAAAATAAACATACAGGAACTATGACCTGGGATAGCCTAAGATTAGAAGCAGTGTACTGGTTACAGTGTGTCACCATGCGGTAACTATGAAGCAGTGTACTGGTTACAGTGTGTCACCATGCAGTAACTATGAAGCAGTGTACTGGTTACAGTGTGTCACCATGCGGTAACTATGAAGCAGTGTACTGGTTACAGTGTGTCACCATGCAGTAACTATGAAGCAGTGTACTGGTTACAGTGTGTCACCATGCAGTAACTATGAAGCAGTGTACTGGTTACAGTGTGTCACCATGCGGTAACTATGAAGCAGTGTACTGGTTACAGTGTGTCACCATGCAGTAACTATGAAGCAGTGTACTGGTTACAGTGTGTCACCATGCGGTAACTATGAAGCAGTGTACTGGTTACAGTGTGTCACCATGCAGTAACTATGAAGCAGTGTACTGGTTACAGTGTGTCACCATGCGGTAACTATGAAGCAGTGTACTGGTTGCAGTGCGTCTGGATTCTGCTAGTCTCCCTCAGAGCAGAGTATCTGTTGTTTTAGCTGCTGTCTGGGGTTGTGTGTGTGTGTGTGTGTGTGTGTGTCAGACTCCCTCTGTGTGGTGGTGGTGGTGGGGGGGTTAGACTGGAGGGAAGGGCTCTGATGGCTTGAGCAGGTGGAACAGTGACAGCACACACACACACACACAACAGAGTGAGGGGGGCTCTTATCTTGTGTATATATACAGTCATTCAGTATACGGACTTAGAAATACAGTGTGTGTGTTTGCTCAAAGCTTTCCTCGGCCACACTCACACAGCACACAGAGGCATGGGTCTCATCTTGTATAAACAGTCGCAGAGACTTCAAAATACCCTGTGTTTGTTTGTGCTGAAAGCTTTCCTCGGCTTGAAACACTCACTCACTCACGGTTGTGTGCTGGTGTGTTTCTGTGGAGAGATTTAACTGCAGCCCTGGGTGTCCCCTAAGCCTGCTATATAATCATCCATATTAAAACAGGAAGGGAGGTTCCTCTGTGAATGATCATGTTGTACAACGTTTGACTTGTAGACCGAGATTTATGCAGCTTGATGGAAGAGGGCTGGGGGGCGTGGGTATATTAAACGAAAAAACTGCACAGTCAGGAGATTATTCAACAACTGTATAATTTCAGACCTCTTTTGCTGATATTGCTGAAAATTGATCATAGTAAAGAAAAAAATCTTGATTTATGATTTTTCAAGCATGGTTCAGATTGTTGGGAACTGCTTGAACTCAATCAAAAGGCTGCTGATAGTTTCATAGTTTGGTTTGTATATGATAATCTC
>JAPMUY010009058.1:0-77893 GCA_026901105.3 Galaxias olidus
TAGTTGCGTTAAAGTAAAATTTTTGTAATTTCATTTTGATTCGTTTTAGTCAGTGGTAGTCAGTTTTCTTTTAGTCAAATTTTCGTCAATGTTTTTGTCCTGACTCATCAGAATGAACATAAATGGCTGTTTGGACACTTCTACACATGCAACCAATTGAACAGTAGGCTACACGCAGCACCCTTTGCAGTGGCTGATGTTGACCCTAACCCTGATGTTAACCGTAACTAGTTTATGCAATCTGGCTAAAATGAATTATGAATTTAGCACCGCTCTGAGTGTCACTGCTTTCAAAGCGAGAGCAGGCACTATGACACGTAACGTTAAGTTTTCCTAATGTTCTCGAATCAATCAAATAATTTATATTTACCGTGACCTTACCTGGAGCTCTCACAAGGTTACTTAGCTTGTTCAAATTATACTGTTAGGCTGGCTTTTGCTCAAAATTGCGCACACATACAGACTCAGAGCACGGGAAAAATAATCATCAAATGAGAAAGATGCATGAAGGCAGGGAGAATTTGTTATGCAATTAAATTAATGGTTAAAAAGGAAAACAACAAATGCCTTGAGACGGCAACTTTGATCTAGGTTGTCCGCGGGAACAGCGGCAGCTATTTCGTCTCATCTTAATTGGTCAGGCATAATGAACTAAGATTTCGTCTTAATTTTTTGTCATCAACATTTCTTATATATATGCTTTGATCAGCTATTGAAGTTTAATTATATTTGTCTAATTATATTTGTTTAAGTGGCCGTTAGCTAGCTGAAGTGTGCATGACTAACTGTTATACCCTTAAAGGCACCATAACTCCTTTATTTGTTACTGTAGCGTAATTGAAACGGCCAAATTAAACAACACAAAGCAGTGTCAGAATGAACAGACTGGCTAATACACGAACACTATTTAAACAGGTGGCAGCACAGTTTTATTAAGATTATTTAAAATGTATTTCAATGGAAAAATAATCAGTACTGAACAAGCATTAACACTTAAAGGTGCAGTATGTAGTTCTAGAGAATTGGGGAAAAAATTGCAAGAATTTGAATCACAACACTCAAAAAGGCCAACCTCCTGAGTCTTTGGTCCCTCCTATCCCTCTCAATGGCCCATCCCACACATGCCCGTGCGCGCTGACTTGACTTCATGAGCCTGAGCAAGGCAGGGTTTCATGAATCATGTGTATGTTGTGCATATTTTTGGTTCTCACCAACAACGCATAAAGCCATGTCTGCTGAGGTGAGAAACAAAAGAATCCCGAACGTATGATCGTAAACGCTCTAAAACTGAGTGGTTCACACCAAAGCAACGAGCACAGACACAAATGACCGTTTCCAGAGTTTTGACATACAGCTAGTGAGCTAACGTTAACAAAAACAATTTTGTAATTTGATTCTCCAATTAGTATGAGCTAGCGCATGACAATCGTTTTTATTTAGCTGCGATTGGCACCATAGCTACTATACGAGTTGCCGAGTCTATCCAACATATGCATGTAAACGAATAATGCCTTTTTGACATAAATCTGGCATGATACTTCCTAACGTTCTAAAACTGCACTTGGCGATATGACAAGCAAAGTCTTTTGCAACGACTTCAGTAGCCTTGCAAGTACTAGTTCACGCTGCTGCTACTTTGTCTGCGACACGAATTGTAACAACAAGCTTGTTTGGAGGGTGACGCTATGTATTTTACCTAAGAGTGTGCACGCGAGGTGAATGACAGGCAGATAGCCCTTACTCCTTGCAAAAACTCTCCTGATTGGTTGGGGATGGGCGGGCCTCCCTAGATTTTTTAAAAACTGAATACAGCACCCAGTGTGCTCATATATAGCGCACCTTCTCTCTGAGCATTTGGTTTAATGATATCCCCCAGGAGGTATGTAATAAACGTGAAAAAAACAGAAATTATTAAATTTATAGCTAAAAATTCAAACTTACATACAGCACCTTTAAGACAACAGACTACTGCCGATTTTAGGTCTGCAGCTCTATCCACTTGTGATACGATCGCCAGAAGCCTTAAAACGAAGATTGAGCAAACACGAGGACGTAGGGGAGACTGGGGAGTTAGGCCTCTGCTTAACTACCTTTTTGTGGCTTGTGCCACGACGGAGGTTAATTACTTCTCCCAGTATAACCCTATTCCAGTTCGGTTCAACAATGCTGGTATAGTATAGGGTTAATAATAATAATATGATGCATTTTATTTGTAATGCACTCTACATTGTAATCTCAATCTCAAAGCAATACAACCAACAAAGATAACATAGTAACAAAAAAATATATTGACAAAAGCTTGAACAAAAACAGAGGAATTCAAACTAAAATATTTAGGGTTAGTGTGAGTGTGTGTGACAGAAAACTGAGGGGACAATGACAGTGTGAGTCTCATTTTCACCTCGTCTATGACTTTGGCAAACTGCTGCAGAGTGGAGCTCATCACCTCATCATCGCCACCTAGAGGAAAACGCTGCAAAGACACACGTCACACAGGTAAAAAAAGGTTTCCTATTAGAAATTAAAGGCATATCCTTCCCATTCTTTTAGTGTGTATGTGCTGTTGCAGGAAAGCCCTGACCTCTAACATACTTAAAACAAACACCTCCGCCCTAACGTACTTAACACAGACACCTCCACTCTAACATAGTTCACACAGACACCTCTACTATGGGCTTTGTTTTTTCAGACCTTTCACATGCACAAAAAGCTATATAACAAACTACAGCACAGGGAAAAGCCCAAAAAGCTTAATAGGTCTCCTTTAACACAGACATCTCCACCCTAACATACTTAACACAGACACCTCTGCTCTAACATACTTAACACAGACATCTCCACCCTAACATACTTAACACAGACACCTCCGCTCTAGCATACTTAACACAGACACCTACGCTCTAACATACTTAACAAACACCTCCGCCCTAACATACTTAACACAGACACCTCCACCCTAACATACGTAACACAAACACCTCCACCCTAACATACTTAACACAGACACCTCCGCTCTAACATACGTAACACAAACACCTCCACCCTAACATACTTAACACAGACACCTCCGCTCTAACATAACCTGTGTTACCAGTCTGACAAAGCTTACACATGGACTATCATTGGCTTAAGCAGGTAAGGCTTTCACTGAAAGGTGAAGGGTGTTTGTTACCTGATTCTCATACTCCTTTAGCAGTTTGGAGGTGAGGTGGGTTGCAGCGCTCAGCTCATTCTGGAGAACATGAGACAAAAAGCAATGTTTCACAAGACAACAGTCACAGAGATTCAGAAGATAGACAGAGATTCTGAAAGATAGACAGAGATATAGAGAGACCGAGATTTTAAAAGACAGACATAGATTCAGGAAGACAGTCACAGATATTCATAAGACAGACAGAGATACAGAAATACAGAGGTATAGAAAGACAGAGAGATTCAGAAAGACAGAGATACAGAAAGACAGACACAGAGATACAGACACAGAGATTCAGAAATACAGACACAGAGATTCAGAAATACAGACACAGACCATCATAGCTGTGACATAGAGTGATAGTACCTGACCATCATAGCTGTGACACACAGAGAGATAGTACCTGACCATCATAGCTGTGACACACACACAGAGATGGTACCTGAGCATCATAGCTGTGACACACACAGAGAAATAGTACCTGAGCATCATAGCTGTGACATAGAGAGATTGTACCTGTGCATCATAGATCCTTTGCATGGCCTGAAACAACTGCTGGGAGTAGTTTGACATGGCAGCAGCGTCATCCTCAAATACCCCAAGCAGGGAGCGAGTCTGAACGATAGATAAGAAACAAAGCTGTGCTTCAACACATCATATACACATCATGTATATATATATATATATATATATATATATATATATATATATATATATATATATATACAGTATATACAAATACATACATATACATATATATATATATATATTAATATGTATTTGTAAACACTACATTGTCAGCCCATTGCTCAGGCCACATTAATTCTTCATCAACAATTGCTTACAATCTACAACCTTTACACTCCATCTTAAGGTTTCTTTCTTCGTTCTATAAAAATATGAACATCTGGATTAAAATAACGAAATATTCTGTTTTCGGGTTTGATTCATTTTGCCTAACTGAATACAGAGAGCCGCATAGCTAGGGAAGTTACCAGTTTCACAGCTACCTAGTTAACTGCGTTGAATAGTGAACCAGCTAATTAATGTGTAAATCAACAAAGGTAAAATAATGATGTTTACTACACGTTTTGCTAGACAGGGACCAACTATTTTATCTTGGATCTTTCGGGGAATAAATATTAACGTGCAAAGTTTGTGCAAATATTCTTTCTAGTAACAGTTACTGCACAGATGACCAAACTGACTTTACTTGTCAAGCCAATAAAATAAAAACGATTTAAATACGACAAGGCTCTAAATATCGTCAGTTACAGTAACATGAATACATCTGTAAATACATGCGTTACCTTTTTTAGGCAAAAAAAATAATTCAAAAGACAACTTGCAGGCTTGCTAGCTAAGCTAGTTCCCAAGCTATCATCCTTCGTTTAATGTTAGCTGCAGCTAATGTGCAGTGAAGAACCTTCATTACCTGTGGACTGTCGTCCAACGTATCTTCTATTGGCAGTTTGTCTATTCCAGGCATAACTACTGCTATTTAGATTTTATTAATCAACTAGAAATTGATAGCTATTACAAACCAGTTCATTCGATCCCTACCACTAAATATTTTTTTGCTCGGTACCACAACCATAGATATATCCACAACACCCAAAACAGCTTCTCCTACATCCGGATATTCCTCCTTGGAGAGTCGTCCTGATTGGGCAGAAATTATTTTTAAGATTTCGATTGGTGAATGTTTTGGAAGGCACTGAGGGTCATTATGGCTCAGAGCAAGGATCGCCCTTAAAGCCTTTTTGTGGGGTTTCTCGAGCCACAATGGCTAATGTTGCTTTCCAGTTGCTGAAATCTAAATCGTTTTAATTCAATCTTTCTTTACATTTCTGGAACACGTATGTACCACATTATTTTGGGAGGATAAAAGTTTATTTTAGTACATATGTGTACATATATAATAAATAATATTTTTTTATAGTCAGTATAAATGAATACGACCATGCCTTCCATGTCCCTCCAGTTGATCAATGAGAAATATGACACTATCTCCGAGGGGCGAACTCATTCTTCCTTCTGTTCAGTCCCATTTGGTTTTAAATCCTTCTTATATCTTGATAACTTATATTGTTATAATGTGAAACGTTTCACGTTAAAACGTGATTTCAATATACACAGGATAGGATGTTATAATATCCATTATGCCATATTCCAAGATGAGCACTTCAAAAGACAATATTTTAGAATGGACTTGGGTTGAGAGCAGATATGTCATTGGGGTTATCAAGTGGGCACCCTCCATCCCAGATGTTTCGTTAATTCGTGCCCACGACACCTCCAGAAGGCTTAACGGTGAGCAATGACGTCTCAGAGCCACCCCCCTCTATATCCGCTCTCGGCACGGCCAGATATTAAAAATAAAAAATAAAGTTATTTATTAAACCGAGAGATATCCCTATACCTATCCCTAATTCCTATTCCTGCAGGCTTTCAATGCCAACTCTGCAGATACTTACCACCTGAAAAGAAGAAGATAATCTTTCCCTGCTCTGTTACTGCAGGCTTAATATATGACGCTCTGCAGATATCCCTATACCCATCCCTATTTCCTATGCCTGCAGGCACTTTCTGCCAACTCTGCAGGGATACTTACCACCTGAAAAGAAGATAATCTTTCCCTACTCTGTTCCTGCAGGCTTGATAAATGACGCTCTGCAGGAAAGACTTACCTTTTATACCTTTGTCCTGAGATTAATCCTTTCTTGGTTTTTCAGCATTGTGTTCTTTACTTTTGTGCCCATATAGGATCCTTGCTTTTCAACCACAGCCACTGGGTACTTCTTTCTGCTATATCTGATATAGCTTTTATGGTCTGGCGCAAATCTTTGCCACAGATCCCCAACTCCTTCAGGACTTTGGTAGTTGATATTGCCACAAATCCACGGCATCCAACTTCCACAGGGCACACCTTTGTTCTCCAACCTCGCTGTTCTGCTTCAGCTGCTAATTCACTGTAGCGGAGTTTCTTTCTTTCGTAAGCTTCGTCGATTCCTTCTTCCCATGGGACTGTTAGCTCTATAAAGTAAACAATTTGCTGTGTGTTGGACCAGAGTAATAAGTCTGGTCTTAAGTTGGTTGTTGCAATCTCCAATGGGACTCTCAGTTGTTGGCCGACATCAGCAAGCATTTTCCAATCACATGCTCTCCTCAGCTGCCCTGAGCTTTGTTTTGCTCTATAATTCTTCTTTCCCGGAACTCCCTCCCTGACAAAGCGAATGTGGTGCATGTCGCCCTCTGCTCCAATTGGCAGGGCATTAACTGTTGAGCGCCTATGCTCTATTGCTTCCGCCAAGCATGTTGGTACTTGATTGTGGCGCTTGAGTAAGGCCCGTCCTGCACCCAGCCATTATGTGTTTGAGATTAGCCGTCCCGCTACAGAGGGGGCAAGTTGGATTCTCTCCTACCCATTGACTGAGATTTGTTGGTGTTGGCAGTACGTCGTAGGTTGCCCTAACAATGAAGCTAATTCTTGTGGATTCCATTCCCCACAAGTCTTTCCAGGTAATTTTCCTCTGCTCTACACTTTCGCAGTTCACCCATCGCCCCTGTTTGGCTTGTGAGACAGTTTTAGCGCTCCTTACTGCTTCCTCTTGCTTACGTATCTGTTCTATCACTAATTTGCGTTGTTCCAAAGGGGTTGCTTTTGACCATCTCGGTTTACTTGTACAAAGTCCAAGTCCTGCTCGTCCATGTTGTACTTGTCCTACTATTTCCGTATGTTTAAGGGCTGCTTTTGCTTGCAGTACGGCCTCTTTTTGATTCCATTTCCGTCCAGTTGCCAATGTGGGTGCCGCTTTTCTTATTATATTATCTCGGGATTCCGCAAGTGTCATTTCTAGTCTTGCTTTAGTGCACTTAAATTCCTCTGTAAGCCCGGTAAGCGGCAGTTCCAGAG
This sequence comes from Galaxias olidus, assembly GCA_026901105.3. Lineage (NCBI taxonomy): Eukaryota > Metazoa > Chordata > Actinopteri > Galaxiiformes > Galaxiidae > Galaxias > Galaxias olidus. The sequence continues at coordinate 7,110 of JAPMUY010009058.1, forward strand.
CTCCTTTCCCGTAAAGAGCCAGGCTACTAAGACACCGTGGCACCCCTAGCCATTTCCTAGCATAAAAGCTGACTCTTCTTTCTAGCTTTTCAACTTTAGTGATAGGTACATTTCCTGGCAACCCTGACTTCTCAATGTTCTCTAGGCCTCTGTTCAGTTCTATCCTAAATTCCTACACCTGCTCCGAGTCTTTAAGGGTAGCATTGTACCACTTTCCGAGGCTTTTGACAGGCTTTTCGATCACGATTGGAATTGGATCCTCATCTATGAAGAAAATCTTGTTGCACAATTTTCCCTTAACAACCGATATGCTTCTGGATTTGCTTGGTTTTACTTTCATTCTAGCCCATTTAAGGTTATCATTAAGTTTGCTTAGCAGTCTTTTAGTACACGGAGCCGTTGTCGTCAATATTGTCATATCATCCATATATGCTCGAATGGGAGGGAGACGTAATCCTGCCCTTAACTTTTGTCTGCCAACGACCCACTTTGATGCTCGAATTATTACTTCCATGGCCATAGTAAATGCCAAGGGTGAGATTGGCATCATGGCCGGATGTACAATCTCCAGACGTTGCCACTCAGTGGTAAATGTCGGTGTATCAAAACACAATTGAATGTCCTGAAAGTATGCCTTAACCAGGTTTAAAATTGCATTTGGTACCTTAAAAACTCAAATGCAGACCACAAAAGCTTGTGGGGCACAGACCCAAATGCGTTTGCCAAGTCCAGGAAAATTACGTGAAGGTCCTTTTTCTCACGTTTTGCCAGTTGAATTTGGTGCCAAATCATGCTAGTGTGCTCCAGACACCCGGAGAAGCCTGAAATGCCTGCTTTCTGTACTGAGGTATCTATTAACTTGTTCTTTGTAAGGTATTCACTCAGTCTTTGTGCTACTACGCTAAAAAATATTTTCCCCTCCACATTAAGCAAGCAAATTGGTCTGAACTCGCTAATATCACTAGAATCTTTCTCTTTCGGAATCAGTACTCCTCTGGCTCAACGCCATGATCCGGGAATGATTTGCTTTTGCCATGCCAGCTTCAGTAGTTTCCAAAGGAAATGTAGGACATCGGGTGCATTTTTATACAATCTGTAAGGTACTCCGTTAGGTCCTGGTGCCGATGCTGCTCTTGCACGTCTGACTGCATTTTCCACCTCTATCCATTTTGGAGGGCTGGTGTCCATTTGCTCGACTGGGTCCTCAATTGGTGGAATATCTGCGGGAATTGTGAGTTCCTCATACATTTTCTGATCTGTGTGAGATTCTTTAAGGTGGGACTCCAGTTCCTGTTTGGTGGTTTTAAGCGTTCCGTCTTTTGCTTTGTTGAACAAGGACTTAGTAAACTTGAAGGGGTCTTTGTAGAATTGACTCCTTGCTCGTTCTTTCTTCTTTCGGCTTCTTCGTAGGTTCTCGGCTCTCCTCAATGCTGACAACCGCTTCTTTAAGCTGTCCTGCAAGTCTTTAATGCCTGCCTTTTCTGATTCAGACGCCTTTTTCCATTGCTTTTTTAATAGCCTTCTTTCTTTTACCAGTTTGTCGATCTCTTGTTGCCTCCTCGATTTCCTTGGCTCCACCTGGGTTTTTTTAAGTTTCTCCAGTAGCCCAAATCTCTCCTTTCCATAATCATATATGATATCACCTATTTTTACCAGCTTCCTTTCAACTGTGCCCCTTAGCTGTTCAAGTGTCTTTTTCAGATCAATGTTAATAGAGTCCCAAACATTCTTTTCAGCGGCTGATGGCCACTTTACTTTAGGTTTTTTGTGCTTGATCGGGCTCTACCACCTTATCCCCTTGTCTTTCGGTGCTTGTCTGTGCCGCTTCAGTGCTGGAGTTGTTAATGGCCTGCGGACTTTGGTTTGTGTCCAGCCGCTGGCCTTCATTCGACTTACTTGCTTGACTTCTTAAAACGTACTGGTCAATGCGATGCTCCTGCTTCTTCCTACTTAGGCACCCTTTCTTACTTTGGTGTATTCTCAGGCCCCTTACAGTTGTTACCTTTTCCCAGCCACATAATCTATCAGACTGAGTCATGGCGGAATTCTGCTGCCTTTGAGCATACAATCATGTACAAACAGTAATTTATGAACAATATATTATGCAAAAATATTGTGATAAGTATGCGTACACCAAGAAGGAAGGTAGCGAAGGAAGTGACTTACAATTAAATTACAGGGGCAGGAGTATAACATGGGGTAAATTCCTTGCTCAAGGCTCCACTATGGTGGTGTTCCCACCACTTCCTTATTCCAACATAAGTTTCAAGTTAGACCAAGTAGTATAGTTAGCCCATCAGTTATCACAAAATAACGTGAAACGTTTCACATTATATCAATATAATTTATCACCTTATAATGTGATGCGTTTTATGTTAAAACAATACGTTTCACGATAAAACGTGAAATTATAATGTTCTAACATGAAAAACATATTGCTATAACAATAAACCTTTTACGTTATAATGTAATACTGATCTGTTTTTTTTTCTTGCGTGGCAGCAATACGCTTCCGTACCTAAAGGACAATGTTGAATGTTTTCCCTTTTGATGACTCATTCTGTGAAAAAAGAGTTGCAAGAATTGGTTGTTTTTATTTAATTACCATTGTACAATAAAGGAGGCTTAGTTGTAACCAGTCTTGTGCTAGTTACTGGAAATTTGTAATTATGTGATGCATCGTCAGATGCAGCACATATAGTTACCGGAAAGTCATATTATTATTATTATTATTATTAGGCCTATTTTTGGCGCCTTATCAACGCCTGTAGTTGGGACCCAATAGATTCCTTTCCAGTGCCCACATGTCTTGGGTATTGCAGTCTGTTGCGCTTACATACAGCTAAGTGATCAGTTCACGTGTTATATATTTTTGAATTATTATTTTTAATTGGTTTTTGGCCCCATTGAAATGAATGGCGAGAGAGATTTCACCGGCATATACCACCATCTAGCATTGATGTTATGTAGTTGCAAGTTGTTATGTTAAGCTATACTGACTGTCTTGGCTTGCAGCATTGGCTTGCAGCAATGAATGACTCCATCTGGTTATTATGTGATTGCCTCGTAAGAAGCAATACTGTTATCCTTCAGTTTTATAATTATTATTATTATTATTATTATAATATTAGCCCCATTTTCTGGAACCTAAATACCTGCATTTCGCTTCCATTGCAAAGCCAAAATGTCAGTTCGAATGCCACGGACTCTTCGGATTTTTCATTTTGTTTTCGTCTTCGTCCTTACTGAAAATTGTAGTTGCGATTAAGTCAAATTTTGATAATTTCATTTTGTTTTTCGTTACAGTTAAGATTTAGTCAGTCTTGGTAAGTTTTTGTTTTAGTCAAATCTTCGTCAATGTTTTAGTCCTGACTCCTAAGGGGAATTAACATAAATGCCTCTGGTTTATATGCACACTTCTACATAATTAAGCAACCACTTGAACAGTAGGCTAAACGCGGCGCTCGGCCTACGCAACAAGAAGTCAGTGGCTGATGACGTTAACCGTAACTAGCTTATTCAATGCAGTCTAGCTAAACTGAATGATGAAGTTAGCAGCACCGCTCTGAGGTGAGTGTCACTGCTTCCAATGCGAGAGCAGGCACTATGACACGTAACGTTAAGTTTTCCTAATGCTATCAAATCAATCATATAATACATATTTACCGTTACCTTGGCAGACAGGGTTTTAGTTAGATTTGGAGCTCTCACAAGGTTACGCGTTAGCTTGTTCAAATTATACTGTAATGGCCTGGCATTTGCTACAAATTGCGCGGCCATACACAGACTCAGAGCAGGAAAAAATCAACATCAAATAAGAAAGATGCAAGAAGGCAAGGGAAATTTGTATTAAGTGAATTGTTAAAAAGTAAAACAAGAGACGGCAACTTATAGGTTGTCCGCTAGAACAGAGCCAGCTATTTTGTCTCGTCTTAATTCGTCTGGACTAAATGAACAGAGATTTCGTATTAAGTTTCGTCGTCAATATTTTTAAATTTACCTTGTCGTTACAATTTAGTCATGAAGAAAAGGGGTGTCAACAAATAATTTTAGTCCAAATTTTCGTTGACAAAATTAACACTGCACAGACTGCGCTTTTACACAGCTAATTAATCTGTCCACTAGTTGTTTTTTAACTGCCTCTTTTACACGCTTAATTTGCCCATAGACAATGAATGGGACAATGAATGTATACTGTCATAGTGACCGCCTTTGTTAGTCAACATTCTATTGTGGTCACTAGATGGCAGTATACACAAGGGTATGATTAATTTTGGTCCATCAGAAGTGGGATAGCTTACTCATAAATAACAACAATACCTCGCCAAACACATCTGAGAGCCACACATCTGTTCGTGAATTTCTTCAGATCGGGGCATGATCTGTTGCTTTTTGAGATCTTTTAGACTACTTCATGTTGTCAGACAGGTTCTATTTAAGTGATTTCTTGATTCTACAGTTCTGGCAGTAATCAGGCCTGGATGTGGCTAGTGAAATTTAACTCAGCTTTCCCAAAAATTTGGTTAATCAGTAAATTCATGATTTAACAAGGGGGGGGGGCAATTACTTTTTCACACAGGGCTGGGTTGGTTTGGATAGCTTTTTTCCCTTAATAAATGAAATCATCATTTAAAAACAGCTTTTTGTATTTACTCAGGTTATCTTTGTCTGATATTAAAATTTGTTTGATAATCTGAAACATTTAAGTGTGACAAATGTGCAAAAACAAAAGTAAAGTACAAAAGTATCTGTAAGGGGGCAAATACTTTTTCACAGCACTGTATATCTATTCTGATTTTAGTTAATTATGGGTGTTGGTCTCTCCTCAGAAAATGTGTAAGCTATTCAACCGAAAATTCACATTTGCATTGTTTGTTACGTCAGTTTTTTATGAATGTGCTATATTGTAGAAAGTAATCAGATAAGGAGGTTCAGTGTTGACATATAACTCATGAACTGCAAAAAAATCGGTATTGAGCATAGAGCCTTAAAGCTTGTTCATTCATAATATGCTAGCCGCTCTTCACATGTGTGAGCAGATAGTTATGTATAGGTCTAGCCGGTATAGCGGACTCATAAACCTTGGCCCAAAAAGTTACCAGCCTTAGCAATGCAACAAGCAAACAGCATGGAATGGAGTGCTAAAACAAACAAAAAACTGCAGGCCAGATTGCTTAAGCGAAATGCAACACAAGCTGTATGTGCACTTCAGCGGAATACAGTGACAACGGGAAGGCCGTGCAAAACGCACCCCCTCATACCACACAAAAGAAAACAAAAGCAGGTTAAAGATCCCGTGGCCTCCCCAGTTCCAGTGTTCTGACAATTCGCACCTCCCCTCAGAATGGGCTTCCCTGTAGAACATATTATCAAATACAAATGAAAATTGAGCCTCCCCTCCAAATGGGCTACCTCAATTGAATAGTATGAGGTAGCCCATTTTGACAGGGAGAAATTACTGCTCATGGGCTACCCTGTTTTGAAGTAAATGCATACTTTTTGAACACATTAAAGCATTGTCTGTGAAAGCCTGACCTTGTTGAAAATAAAACCAAACGTTAGTACTTCATCGTCATATGTGTCCACCATTATATTATGATGAAGAGGCACTACCGATCTAGCGGCAATAAGCCCCCTTGTCAACAAACAGGGTTTGGACTGCAGTCGACTTGTGCTGCAGGGGTAGGTTCTGCGCGCTAAGGCAGTCAGTCGAATAACTGCGATGCATCACATTGCATTTGCGCAGGGAAATGCATTTCTATTTAGTTACAGTTACTCGTTACCTCCTCAAAAAATGTAACCAAGTTACTTTACTGATTACTCCCTTAAAAAGGTAATGCGTTACTAACGTTAGTAACTTTTCTGTTTCTCAACTTACTCAAACTCTGAAGTTCAGGCTTTATTTTTTATCCCACACGGCTATCTTGTGATCGTTCTGTGGTACTTTCTGTTTGCCAAAAGACCCCAATATATACATATATTTTAAAACAGCAACACAAATAATAATCTAATTGTTTACTAAGCAATTGAATAAACCACACACAAAATATTTGTTCAACTTTATTTATTCTGGTCTCAAATGGCCAACCAACAAGCCTCAAAACTCATGGCTTACATTCCCAGCTTAAAACAATATTCACATATTTAAAGCGGACGAAATATAATGATATAAGTTTCACAAAATGCTCAGCAATGAACGTTATTTAAGTTTAAAGAAACAATATATTTCCCGTACTGTTTGTGTCCAAGCACCCCTCCAGATCAGTCGAGCAAACAACACGTTTTGCTCAAGCTGGTACCATTGCTGTGACTTAGCTAGGCAGTATGCCAAGTTTACCTAATTAACAACTACAAGTAGCCTACAACCACTAAAGTTGAGCGCTTAGCAAACGTTCATTACCAGTTTAGTTACCACAGTTTCCTCCAGAACCAAAACATATGAATTTCAAATACCAGAGGCCCCCCTTAAAAAGTATTCATTACGTTACGTTATGAAACATACTAAGATTAGCAAACCCTAAATATGTGTAGCATGTGTGGTTCGCTGTTACCTTCTTCAGCCTGGTTTATACTTCTCCGTGAGCGCGTTAGTGCGTTATTGACGGCACGGTGGCTCAGAAGTTAGCACTGGTGCCTCACAGCAAGAAGGTCCTGGGTTCAAATCCCACTTGACCCAATGGCCTTTCTGTGTGGAGTTTGCATGTTATCCCCATGTTTGTGTGGGTTTCCTCCGGGTACTCCGGTTTCCTCCCACCATCAAAAAACATGCTCCATTCTCCTACCAGTGCCTTGACCAGTCACTGCCAATTCACCTGGAGTCGGTCTGTGTGTCCTATGTGTGTGAGCAAGTCTGGCGCAAATTGGCTGCCGTGGTATCACTCAGACTGAGTGTTGTGTTTGATAGCTGTCGGTTCATTCGTTGTTCGTTCTAAGTAATTGGCGACCAGTGTAAAGCGCTTTGAGTCTCAAGAAAAGTCAAATCAAGTTAATTTATAGAGCACGTTTAAAACAAGCAGCGCTGACCTAAGTGCAGTTCATTCACATACATACAGTTTATCAAACAATACAGATAACAGTTGTAACATATACAGCCTATATGTAGGCTATAGCTAAGACTTGCTAAGTGCATAGAAAACCACTAATATGATTTGAAGGCTATTGAAAATCAGCCTGTCTGCTCCAGTTCATTGTGTCATATAAATTTTCATTTGTTTGGAGACAGCCAAAATATTACCGAATATCTATTTGCTTTCTACCCTGCTCAAATAATCAGCGATTGTTTGACGCACTGAGACGACGCTTTGTGCGACGGGCTGTTAGGATTGGGAGGACTCCCCGTCAAGACGTCGGCGGGCCTCGGTGAGCTACGCTTTCCCAGAAACCCCTGCGCATCGAAGCTACGCAGAGCTGTTTACGTGCTGCTTCGCAGAAGTATAAACCAGGCTTTCCTCACGCTAATAAAATAACTTTGAGGGGGCATAAGAAGGGAAGGGCTATATAGCGAATGTAAACATTAATTTGGCGCATACATTCGCGCAGTAGGATGCCTACATACTTCAACGTAAGTTTAAGGGGCCCACTAAGTGGCAGTGTCGCATTCAGTAATCCAGAATGTACAGAAAACCGTAGAAGAAGCACAGACACGGAAAGTCATGTGCCACGAGTGTATAAGCAAAGACCGAACGTTGCTCACTGCTTTCATATTTTCTTATGTCAAATCAAATCAAGTTTATTTATAGAAAACGTTTAAAACAAGCAGAGCTGACCAAAGTGCTGTACATTCACATACATACAGTTTATCAAACAATACAGAAAACAGTTGTAACATACTGTATATACACACACATATAGCCTATATAGGCTTCATAGGCTATACTATGTGCAAGCTAAGTGCCATTAATATGATTCAAAGGCTAATGAAAATCAGCCTATCTGCTCCAGTTCATTGTGTCATCTGCGGATACAGCCAAAATATTACCAAATATCTACTTGCTTTCTACCCTGCTCAACCAATCAGCGACTGTTTGACGAGGTGATGCGCTGTTAGGATTTGGGAGGACTCCTCGTCAACACGTCGGCGGGCCTTGGCGAGCTACACTTTCCCAGAAACCCCTTCTCTGCGAAGCTCCGTAGAAGTATAAACCAGGCCTCAGTCCCAACACTGGTTGTAACACTGTGTTACAACTAACCCCAGCCTGTATGGAAGTCTATAGTCCAAAATTCAAATGAAAAGTCAAACTCGAAAATGCTAAAGCAATAATGGGATTGCAATTTCGATTGCAAGTTATGTGCGCCCCATCTGGGTCATAATTAAAATCCAAATGCAAAAGATGTGTTTGTATTTTTATTTTTATGTTGGTGTATGGCCAATGTTTGGCAAATTTAAAATTAAAAAGCATTGTCCATTTGACTTTCAGTTTCACATATCCTGTACACAATAACCTTGCCACATTGAAAATTAAAACGTAAATGCTCAAATGACGAATCAATGTTCACTTTGGCATTCATTTACTAATTGTCACTGCGATATTGATAATGCTATTTCATTGCCAGCATGCCGCTAAGGCGACAGAATTCAAAAGCTAAAGCTTTATTCTACTTTGCAATTACATTTCCTGAGTGTCGCTTTAGTGACAAAATTCAAACGGCTTCGCAATCCCATCTGGCTTTTTCGATGTCAACACCTTTGCCTGTCAATCACTCCTGTGGGTGGGACTTTCGTGTAATGACTGGATCGTGACGTAAACAACGCAATGGATTGTGGGACATTAGGTCACGGAAGCTACTGTAGAGTAGAAGTAGTCGAGTTAGACATTGCGGTTAAATCGCAAAGGAGAATGCAGCTTCAGCTTTTGAATTGTGTCGCTTTAGTGCCGTGCTGGCAAATACAGTGACTGGAAGTCATGATGGCATGACTGGAATACGGTGTTCATCAAAACTGTATAGAAATGATTAAAGATATTGAATTCTACAGTGAAAGATGTTCGTGTGAAAGGGGAAAGAAAAAGGGCAAGTGAGGATTGGGAAGGCTAATATTTGACAACTGTTTTAACTACCACAGAGGACAACGTTATGTTCAAAACATCAATTCTATTCTATTCATGTGGCCACAACTTAAATATCTCATTCCCATGCCTTATTAACTCATTCCCATGCCTTATTAACTCATTCCCATGCCTTATTAACTCGTCGCCACGGGGGCTCCGTAATAATTATCTGAACAATACTCTTTTATATGTTTTTCTAGTGAAGAATATGTATTATAATAGGTCAACCCAAAAGGTAGTGGGCAGGCCCGGGCGTTAGATGGTTGGACAGCAGTTGTGCAGGTGGTGATCTCGGTATAGGATGTAGCGTTTCAGGCTGTCAGGGAGAGGCAGGCGGCTCATAACGACAGGCACTCCAAGACGCAGAGGACTCAGACAACTCCGGATCTTCAAACGGCAGAGGTGCTGTAGGCAGCGAGCATTCTCTGAGGAACGGATTGACAGCGTCATTTATGTATTAGCAGAAATGGGCATAACCTCTTTAATCCTTACAAATACATTCAACCACACTATCTCCCAACCATTCCAACCACCTAGAAAGTTGCACTCGATCAAAAGACAAATCCATTAAGTAGAGATGTTAATCTCTCTATCATCTTTCAAAACAGACCTGAATACTTTTCTCTTCTGCTTGCTGTGCATTCATTATGTTATTTCATTGTTGGTTTCAGTTTTAAATACTATTTAATGTATTTTAGTGTGTCATTTTGACAATGATTGTAGTGTTTTGTGATTGCTCTTGCAATGTAAAGGGTACTACAAATCAAATATAGCCTATTATTATTTTATAATGCTGTGTATGAATGATTAGTAAGGTGCAACCTTGCAGACTGCAGATGTCCTGCCACTCGGCCTGTTCCATAAGCACACTCTTCATCTTAGAGCAGAAAGTGACGTGGTCAACGTAGTCCATCATTATCCTCACCATGCAGCCCGATGCCTCCCCCAGCCAGAACTTTATCACCTCACAAAACTACAAAGAGACAGTACTAGACCATAAACTCTTATTGCATCTTGGAATTTGAGTAACTCACTGCATCATGTATGTGTGTAGTACATACAGCAGTGGAACCCACCATTGTGTCCTTTATAACGGTGTTGGACCATCCTTCATAGTCGTCCGGAACATGAGACTTCTCTCCATACGGACAGTCGAAGCAGCGTTGTACCTCGTAACCATAGTTACACAGCATCCTGAGGACTGTCTACAGTAAAACACATAAGTTTCAGTAAAATTTATCTCATGTAGAACTTCTAATATGGTCCTATCGTTTGTCATTCTTGTGTGTTTTAATGACACCTGGTTAATTTTTATTTATCATTGAATTTTTACCCTCTGTTGTAGAGAAATACACCTGGTTTCTTATAGCGTACGACAGGGCTGAGGACAATGTACCTGGTCTTTCATAGCGTACTGGAGGGCTGAGGGGAAGTGACTGGTGTTTATTCTGGAGTAGTAGTTCACATTCGCTCCAAACCACAGCAACAGACGGATCAACTCATAGTTACCAAGCCGAAGAGCAACCTGTAAGGTCACAGCCAACGCTAACTGCTCTTAACAGATCCAGTTTAAGAAAGTTCCAGTGAACTTACATAGAAAAATCATAGAAGCCGTTGCATAGATTTCTGTACGTGTTGGTCACCTGTAGACATTGGACTGGGTCCTGATTAGGCATGGCCCCAGCCTCAAGCAGCACCTTGACAGACTCCACATCTCCGTTAGATACAGCAAAATACAGAGCCGTCTGTCTCTGGTCGTCATAGTTACGTTGCACATTGAGGTGTAGCATGTAGTTTGGGTCATACCCGGAGTTTAACAGGACCTTACAGGGAGGAAGCAGAACACGCTGACCATAGGGGGAAGTGTTTATTAATAATAACTACAAATAATAATAACAATAATAACAATAATAATTGATTGCATTTAATATAGCGCTTTCCTAGACACCCAAAGCACTTTAACACTGTAGGGGGGACTCACAGTTAGGTCACCAGTGTGTAAATCCTACCTGGGTGATGCCATGGCAGCCATTTTGTGCCAGACATGCTCACCACACATCAGTTTAATGCCCAAGTGAGAGGCACAAGGGGCAGAATAGTGGGTTAACTAGCCAACTGGGAGCAGAGGGATGATTAGGTGGCCAGGATTGATAGAAGCCAGGACACCAGGGTAGCAACCCTACTCTTTTCAAGAAGAGTGGGTTAACTAGCCAACTGGGAGCAGAGGGATGATTAGGTGGCCAGGATTGATAGAAGCCAGGACACCAGGGTAGCAACCCTACTCTTTTCAAGAAGAGTGGGTTAACTAGCCAACTGGGAGCAGAGGGATGATTAGGTGGCCAGGATTGATAGAAGCCAGGACACCAGGGTAGCAACCCTACTCTTTTCAAGAAGAGTGGGTTAACTAGCCAACTGGGAGCAGAGGGATGATTAGGTGGCCAGGATTGATAGAAGCCAGGACACCAGGGTAGCAACCCTACTCTTTTCAAGAAGAGTGGGATCCTTTGTGACCACAGAGTCACCCGTTTAGCGTCCCATCAAAAAGACGTACTTTGTACAGAACAGTGGGCCTCATTTACCAATATCTCCCTACGTTTTTTCTTATATTTGATCTTAAGATATTTCCTAAGAGAAGTCTACATCGGATTCACATGTTCTTAAATTGCAGAATTGTTCGCACGTATGTTCTTATATTGATGAATCTAATTTCTTCGTAAATTGAAAGCTTGTGACAGTTGTTGCTAATTAGGAAAGGTAAACGCAGGGTGCTATTGCTGCTGCTGATTTAACAACCCGCCAGGCAATACTAACTTAAACATAGTATTGCATTGCCACCAAATTGGATACAGAAGCAGTTACACTCAGCATATAACCAATCCACGTGCTGTTTTTCAATATGCATTCAAAATATATTTTATTTATAATAATAATAATAATTCACTATATTTATATAGCGCTTCTCTGACACCCAATGACGCTTTACAAGATAAGCTTACATAGCAAGCATGGTAACAGACAATTAAACAGATAGAGGGAGTACAGACAAAGAGCCAAAACAGTTGAAACTAAATTAAGGAAAAAACAAAATAGTTTAACAAAAAGGACTAAATAGCATTGGAAGGGCATAACATGTTTCTGAACAGAGTTAATTAGGGTAGGCTTGCGTGAAAAGATAGATTTTAAGGCGGGATTGAAAGAGAGTTGAAATTGTGAATTAGAGGAGTTCCATAGTTTAGGTGCTGCCCTAGAAAATGCACGCTCCCCAAATATTTTCTATTATATACAAGAAACAGTATTTTACTTGCTGATTGAAGGAAGTTGGGAGTGGAACTAAATAAGGCCATGCACACTGACTGGAAAACATACACCTTTACCAACAGAAGCAAGTATACACACACCCTCACAGACCTGCAAACAGGGTGTATGTGCCCCAGCAGCAGCAGAATGTAGTGAGCTCATCCCGCTGTCCTCCACCGCCTCCATACTGGTCACTGGTATCAACAGCCTCAGCGCTCTGGAGACACACGGCATTAAGTCCTAACCCTAAATAACACTGCTACCAACTGCCCCATTGTGTTAAACCCTAACCCTAAATAACATGGGTATCAACTGCCCCATAGTGTGATGCTCCGCTCCGGACTGTTCCACATCTTGCTCCATGTCTGTGTTTCACCTGTTCCTCGCTGCCAGTCCTCGTCTATGTGTATATAGTCTACCTTCCCTGATTAGTTTCACTTGTTCCTCGTTACCAGTCCTCTTGTGTGTGTGTATATATAGTCTGCCAGCCCCATTCCCTCTCCCGCCCTGATTAGTTTCACCTGTTCCTTGTTACCAGTCCTATTGGGTGTGTATATAGTCTGGCTTCCCAGATTAGTTTCACCTGTTCCTCATTACCAGTCCTCTTGTGTGTGTATATAGTCTGCCTGCCCCATTCCCTCTTTGTGAGTTCGTCTTTGTACCGTCGCTGTCAAACATCCAAGCGATTTTCATTCTGATTAGTATTAACTCTGTAACCGACCTTGGCTGTTTCCAAGGGGTGATATCGGGGTTAGCTATAGTTGATAATTATGTGAAATTGGGGTTAGCTATAGTTGATAATTATGTGAAATCGGGGTTAGCTATAGTTGATAATTATGGGTGATATCAGGGTTAGCCATAGTTGATAATTATGGGTGATATCGGGGTTAGCTGTAGTTGATAATTATGGGTGATATCGGGGTTAGCTATAGTTGATAATTATGGGTGAAATCGGGGTTAGCTATAGTTGATAATTATGGATGATATCAGGGTTAGCTATAATTGATAATTATAGGTGATATCAGGGTTAGTTACAGTTGATAGTTATGGGTGATATCAGGGTTAGCTGAAGTTCATTTTAATGGGGTGATATCTGGGTTAGTTATAGTTGTGGGTAGAGAGTTCTGTGTGCATAGAGATAATTACCTATTGTCTTAAAGCAAAGTTTACATTAAGGCCGGTCTCTGCAATCAATTACAATAAAATAAATATCATGTATATGCCTAGCCTATTATATAAATGTCATGTATACCTAGTCTATTATATATACCTTGTATATGCCTAACCTTTAATATAAATAGCCTGTATGTGCCTAACCTATTATATAAATATCATGTGTGTGCCTAACGTATTATGTAAATATCATGTATGTGCCTAACTTATTATGTAAATATCATGTATGTGCCTAACCTAATATGTAAATATCATGTATGTGCCTAACCTATTATATAAATATCATGTATGTGCCTAACCTATTATGTAAATATCATGTGCCTAACCTATTATGTAAATATCATGTATGTGCTAGCTTATTATACAGTAGTTTGTCATTGAGTCGTTTAGACTACTGCAATGCTTTGTTCTCAGGTTTACCAAGCAAATCAATTCAAAAACTTAAAATGGTTCAGAATGCGGCAGCTAGAGTTCTTACTGGGACTAAAAAGAGAGAGCACATCTCCCCTGTTCTCTATGGCCTCCACTGGCTACCTGTATCCTATAGAATAGATTTTAAGGTCATTTTAATGGTCTTTAAAGCACTAAAGGGGTTGGCACCAATCTATATTAGAGACTTCCTCGTTGATTATGTACCTGGCAGGGCCCTTAGATCCTCCAATGCTTCTTTGTTTGTAATACCCAAGGTGAACTGTAAGAGAAGCGGAGAAGCATCTTTCAGCTATTTGGCCCCAAAACTGTGGAATTCTATTCCGAGCCATATTCCTGAGTCTGAATCAGTCATTGCTTTTAAAAGGGATCTTAAAACACACCTTTTCAATAAGGCTTTTAATTAAACATTTAGTATAAATATGCTAAAAGTTAAAGGTAGATGTGTGACAATTAAGCTGTATTCTATCAAATAAAATTTTATTTCATTTTATTTTTTATAGTATTTTAATAATTATTGTTTTCTAAATACTTTGTAATTTTATGCTGTTTTACAATCATAGTTCTACTATTTTCAATCATATTTTTTATTTGTTAAAATTTAGATATTTTTTTGTATTCTCTGTTATGTGAAGCACATTGAGCTGCACTTGTTGTATGAAATGCGCTATACAAATAAAGATTATTATTATTATTATTATTGATAGCTTAACCCAGCGTTTCCCAACTGGTGTGCCATGGCACTCTGATGTGCTGTCAGACACATCAGGTGTTCCGTGGAATTTTGGGAAAGTCACATTTGGGAAAGGTAAACAAATCTTTTGTATTAAAGGTGCAGCATGTAAGTTTGAATTTCTAGCAATAAATTAAATTTTTTATGTTTTTTTACGTTCATTACATACCTCCTGGAGGATATCATGAAACCAAATGCTCAGAGAGAAGGTGTGCTATATATGAGCGCCCTGTGCCCTGTATTCAGCTTTTAAAAAACTCTAAGGACCCCTGCCTATCCCCAACCAAACAGGAGAGTTTTTGCAAGGAGTAAGGCCTACCTGCCTGTCAATCACCTCGTGTGCACACTCCTAGGTAAAATACATACAGCGTCACCCTCCAAACAAGCTTGTTGTTACAATTCACGTCACAGACCAAAATAGCAGCGGTGTGAACTAGTAGTTGCAAGGCGGCTGAAGCCGTTGCATGTCGTCGCAAAAGACTTGGCTTGTCATATTGCCAAGTTCCATTTTAGAACGTTAGGAAGTATCGCGCCAGATTTATATCAAAAAGGCATTATTTGTTAACATGCATATGTTTGATATACTCGGTAACGTTTAGTAGCTATGGTGCCAATCGCAACTAAATAAAAGCAATTGTCATGCATTAGCTCATACTAATAGGAGAATCAAATTATGAAATTGTTTTTGTTAACGTTAGCTAACTGTATGTCGTTACTCTGGAAACGGTCATTTGTGTCTGTGCTCGTTGCTTTGGTGTGAACCACTCCGTTTTCGAGCGTTTACGATAAGACGTTTGGGATTCTTTTGTTTCTCACCTCGGAATCAGACATGGCTTCATGTGTTGTTGGTGAGAATCAAAAATAGGCACAACATACACGATTCATGAAACACTGCTTGGCTCAGGCTCATGAAGTCAAGTCAGAGCGCGCACGGGCATGTGTGGGGTGGGCCATTGAGAGGGATAGGAGGGACCAAAGACTCAGGAGGTTGGCCTTTTTGAGTGTTGTGATTCAAATTCTTGCCATTTTTCCCCAATTCTCTAGAACTACATACTGCACCTTTAAGTTTGATTCAGTTTTACAGCTGGGGTGTGCCACAAATACTTTTATGCAAGTGTGCCGTGGGTTGGAAAAGGTTGGGAAACGCTGCCTTAACCCATTGTTTTGAAACAAAATTCCTTTTATTAGAGCAATAACACAGCCATTGAAACAGACAACCCTTTCTCATCAGTATATCATGTATCATTGATTTCACTCAAAATGCTACACAGGTTTTTAGAGAACAATTCACACAATTCTCTAACTGAAGTCATAATTCTCTACACAAAAAGCCCTGCATATCTACACATCTAAATAAGCATCTCACAGCAGCTAACACTTACACCTCATAAAAGTAACAGTTGCATTCGTTGACACTTCACATGTAATATGTTAACATTTTTGATCAGTTAATCACCCCATTAAAATAGGACACTTTTTGTGACTTGATTGTTTTGCATGGAATGTATACCATATTGATGTAGTATTGATACACTTAACATTTACATTATTTAGGTGAACATTTTGCCCAGTAGAGATATAACGTGTTAATATGATTACATTTTTTATTTTATTTTATTATTCTTTTTTATTTTATTTTTATATATATATACTGTGATGTGGCCATATTGACAGTCAATACAGTAACTGTTGTCATTGTCCATTGTGCACATTGAGTTTTTTTTTGTATGAGATTTGGGAAGGTTGGTTGTTAAAGTTAAGTGCTTTAGTGAACTAATTGCTCACAGCTGATACGTAATAGTACTGTCATTGTTTAATTGTTCAATTGGCAAGAATCACTCATATAAAATACCTCCACTTCTGAGCTGGTGGTTCTGAGATGGGAGATGGAGTAGGAGCTCAAAGAAGAAGGAACCCTGTTCAGAGAGGAAGAGATGTTCAGAGAGGTAGAGATGTTCAGAGAGGATCAAAGTTGTTCAGAGAGGAACAGATGTTCAGAGAGGAACAAAGTTGTTCAGAGAGGAAGAGATGTTCCAGTTGGCCAAGGAGTTGAAATTGAAGAGGAGGCCTTGCTGATCAGAAAGGAAGAGTAAGCCAAAGAGGAAGAGGAAACCTAACAGGAGGTCCAGTTCATCAGAGAGGAAGAGGGAGAGAGGTTCGTATGCATGGTGGGAGAGCTGAACAAGGCAGACCAATGTGAACAGAAGATTCTGACGACACTCATGCAACTATTGTGGACCATGTCATCAACCATGGATTGTCCCTCAGTGAGGCTGGCCAAAGGGTTCAGTCCAATATTCCAAAATCAACAGTGGCATCTTTCATTAGGATCTTCAGGAACGAGAATAGGTATGCATAGAGACTATAACCTGTCTTACAACACTTTACTGTATCACTGTATAATACGTAAAGTACTTTGTCAATTGAATTATGAGTTGTACTATTTGTCTTCACATGAATATTCATCCATAGAACTGAACAAGCACCCCACTCTGGTGGCAAAGGGAACACCTTCACCAGAGCAAGAGTCTGTCATTGTTGAAATGGTTCAGGCCAACAATAACATATGCTTAAGGGAAATCAAGACCAGAATAATTGCAGACCAGATTGTCTTCCATACGTTCAAAATATCAGTGTCGCAACCATTGACGGGATGTTAAAGAGGCACCATTTCAGAATGAAGCAAATATCCAAAGTTCCCATTGAAAGAAACACTGTGTCAAGGAGATGAGGCACCAGTATGTACAGCTAAGAGGCACCACTATGTACAGCTAAGAGGCACCAGTATGTACAGCTAAGAGGCACCACTATGTACAGCTAAGAGGCACCAGTATGTACAGCTAAGAGGCACCAGTGTGTACAGCTATGAGGCACCAGTATGTACAGCTAAGAGGCACCAGTATGTACAGCTAAGAGGCACCAGTATGCACAGCTATGAGGCACCAGTGTGTACAGCTATGAGGCACCAGTATGTACAGCTAAGAGGCACCAGTATGTACAGCTAAGAGGCACCAGTATGTACAGCTAAGAGGCACCACTATGTACAGCTAAGAGGCACCAGTATGTACAGCTAAGAGGCACCAGTGTGTACAGCTATGAGGCACCAGTATGTACAGCTAAGAGGCACCAGTATGTACAGCTAAGAGGCACCAGTATGTACAGCTATGAGGCACCAGTAAGGGGCACCAGTATGTACAGCTAAGAGGCACCAGTGTGTACAGCTAAGGATTGGTCTCACAGTAATGCGTGTAGTGTTGCAGGTATGTTGTCTGCCTGCGTACAGTAATGTAAACCTGTCCTTTTTATTTTTGTTTTATCTGGAAGCCAATGCAACTCCACATGTTCTTAGATATGTGGCTGTCCAAAGTGAGGAGATGTGGGAATAACATGACTAAGCAAAGAGCAACAGTCTGTGTTTCAGGCCAAAGTGGAGGAAACATCACAGTGTGTATGGCCCTCTCAACAGAAGGTGTGCTCATTAACCTCCTGTTAGTGGGTGCATGTACAGCACACACTGCCTTCCTGGAGGCTCTGTATGGGTGCATGCACAGTACACACTGCCTTCCTGGATGCTCTGTATGCCAGACTAACCTCCTTTTTAGTGGGTGCATGTACAGTACACACTGCCTTCCTGGATGCTCTGTATGCCAGACTTGTGCCACCAGAAAAGAGGGATCAAAATCAGTCAGTTCATCTGGTCATATGGGGCAATGTGGCCTTCCATCACTCATCAAGTCAGAGAATAGTTGAGGCCTGTCCACAGATGGCTTTCCCTCCGTAAACCCCATTGAAGAAATCTTCTCAGCCTGGAGATGGATGGTGTGCGACCATCATCCTCATAACCATGTGTTACTGCTTGATGCTATGAATGCAGCCTGTCTTCCCATCTCTGCAGAAACCTGCCAAGGATGGTGTCGCCATGCAAGGCAATATTTCCCATGCTGCATTGCAAAGGAAGACATACAGTGCTGTGCAAAAGTATTTGCCCCCTTACAGATTTCTTCTGTTTTTGCTTCTTTGTCACACTTACATTTTTCAGATCATCAAACAAATATTAATATCAGACAAAGACAACCTGAGGGAATACAAAATGCAGTTTTTAAATGATGATTTCATTTATTAGGGGAAAAAAAGCTATCCAAACCAACCTGGCCCTATGTGAAAAAGTAATTGCCCCCTAAACCCATTAACTGGTTGTGCCACCCTTGGCGGCAACAACTGCAATCAAGCGTTTGCGATAACTGGCAATGAGTCTTTCACATCGCTGTGGAGGAATTTTGGCCCACTCTTCTTTGCAGAATTGTTTTAATACAGCCACATTGGAGGGTTTTCGAGCATGGCCTGTTTAAGGTCATGCCACAGCATCTCAATTGGATTTAAGTCCGGACTTTGACTAGGCCACTGCAAAACCTTCATTTAGGTTTTTTTGAGCCATTCAGAGGTGGACTTGCTGGTGTGCTTCGGATAATTGTCCTGCTGCATAACCCAAGTGCGCTTGAGCTTAAGGTCACGAACTGATGAGCGGACATTCTCCTTCAGGATTTTCTGGTAGAGAGCAGAATTCATGGTTCCATCAATTACGGCAAGTCGCCCAGGTTCTGAAGCAGCAAAGCAGCCCCAGACCATCACACTACCACCACCATGTTTGACTGTCGGTATGATGTTCTTTTCCTGAAATGCTGTGTCAGTTTTACACCAGATGTAACGGGACGCACACCTTCTAAAAAGTTCCACTTTTGTCTCGTCAGTACACAGAATATTTTCCCAAGTCTTGGGGATCATCAAGATGTTTTTTGGCAAATGTGAGACGGGCCTTTGAGTTCTTTTTGGTCAGCAGTGGTTTTCGCCTTGAAACTCTCCCATGGATACCATGTTTGCCCAGTCTCTTTCTTATTGTTGAATCATGAACACTGACCTTAACTGAGGCAAGTGAGGCCTGCGGTGCTTTAGATGTTGTTCTGGGTTCTTTTGTGACCTCCTGGATGAGTCGATGCGCTCTTGGAGTAATTTTGATAGGCCGGCCACTCCTGGGAAGGGTCACCACTGTTCCATGTATTCTCCATTTGTGGATAATGGCTCCCACTGTGGTTCGCTGGAGTCCCAAAGCCTTAGAAATGGCTTTGTAACCCTTTCCAGACTGATAGATGTCAATGACTTTGTTTCTCATCTGTTCTTGAATTTCTTCAGATCGGGGCTTGATGTGTTGCTTTCTGAGATCTTTTAGCCTACTTCATATTGTCAGACAGGTTCTATTTAAGTGATTTCTTCATTCTACAGTTCTGACAGTAATCAGGCCTGGGTGTGGCTAGTGAAATTGAACTAAGCTTTCCAAAAAATATGGTTAATCACAGTTGATTCATAATTTAACAAGGGGGGGCAATTACTTTTTCACATAGGGCCAGGTTGGTTTGGATAGCTTTTTTCCCTTAATAAATGAAATCATCATTTAAAAACAGCTTTTTGTATTTACTCAGGTTATTTTTGTCTGATATAAAAATTTGTTTGATGATCTGAAACATTTAAGTGAAAAAAAAAAGCAAAAACAGAAGAAATCTGTAAGGGGGCAAATACTTTTGCACAGCACTGTACTCTGTAACGTTAATGAGGCTCTGTGGCCAGTCAGACACCAAAGAGCAAATTGACGCAGTTTACTGTGTTGATATTGTTTACTGCTTTATTTGACTGATTTACATGATGCACATAATGTGCACAATTCTTTTATTATGACTTTATTTTCATAGCGAAGGCAAAGTAATTTCTTTCTGGAAATTACTTTTGTTTTGGTGCTGATTTGGCTGTCACATTTTTACAGTGGTTGTCATGTTTGCCATTACATGTATAGTGACAACACATTATTACGTACACTTGTTCTTCGTGGAAGTGGTTGCTCCTAACTTGTTAGCTGTCTCAGTCAACGTTGCCAGTATTGAAAGCTTGTAGTTTTTATATTCATGGTTGTAGTCAGTATTTAGAGTGCCAGTAGGCAATAACTGTTGAAACGATCTTGTAATTGGTTGACAAAGGTTTATTGTTTGGTGAATTTTTATCTGGTTTTGAGGTGAGTCATTTTAGTTTTGAGTGTCTTAGAGCATTTTGCAAGAAATTAAAACAAGTTCTGCTTATTAGATGAGAAGCTGTTCTGTTTTGATGGACTCATTCTTTTTTTGTGACAGGTATTTTCAGTTTTCGTATGTTAGTACATTTTCCAAAAGATTTTTAAGATTTTGGCTAGTGTGTTTTGTTTTGCTGACTGTTATTGTTTTGATAAAATGTATTCTGTATTTCAAAACAGTGTGTTAAGCTATTGAGAAAAACTGTATATAAATATCATGTATATGCCTAGGCTGATAAATAAATGCCATGTACATGCCTAGCCCATTCTATAAATGCCATGTATATGCCTAGCCTATTCTATAAATGCCATGTATATGCCTAGCCTATTCTATAAATGCCATGTACAGTGCTGTGAAAAAGTATTTGCCCCCTTACAGATACTTTTGTACTTTACTTTTGTTTTTGCACATTTGTCACACTTAAATGTTTCAGATTATCAAACAAATTTTTATATCAGACAAAGATAACCTGAGTAAATACAAAAAGCTGTTTTTAAATGATGATTTCATTTATTAAGGGAAAACTGCTTTCCAAACCAACCTGGCCCTATGTGGAAAAGTAATTGCCCCCCCTTGTTAAATCATGAATTAACTGATTAACCAAATTTTTTGGAAAGCTGAGTTTAATTTCACTAGCCACACCCAGGCCTGATTACTGCCAGAACTGTAGAATCAAGAAATCACTTAAATAGAACCTGTCTGACAACATGAAGTAGTCTAAAAGATCTCAAAAAGCAACACATCATGCCCCGATCTGAAGAAATTCAAGAACAGATGAGAAACAAAGTCATTGACATCTATCAGTCTGGAAAGGGTTGGCCGGCCTACCAAAAATGGCGGCGCGCAAGGACGCTGCGGCTTACGGCTCTTCACCAAAGTGCTCTTTTCTCCTTCCTTTCTATCTTTTTTCTTTTTTTTGTACACTATGGGCAATGCGAACGTCCAGTACACCCGACAGATGCTTTTGAATATCGGAAATAATCACCATTTATCTGTTTCGGGTGACTTTCACCACACGCACAACATCCCTGACGACATTGCGAGACCGCCGGGCTCTCCGTGGATTGTCGTCGGGTCTGGGAGGCGGCGCAGGCGGAGGAGAGAGAGGAAGCAGAAGCGGGGCGCAGGTCCGGCGCTATGCTACGGCTAAGAGAACAACCACACAAGCCACCTCTCCCGAGCCTGTACCTCTCCAATGCCAGATCCCTGGTGCATAAAACGGACGAGCTGAGACTATTACTCGCCGCAAATCGCTATGTTCGTGAGTGCTGTGTGCTGATTATCACCGAAACCTGGCTTCACCCGGACATTCCCGATGCTAGCGTACAGCTAGCAGACCGGACCCTATTGCGTTGGGACAGGACCGAGGAGTCCGGTAAGAGCAGAGGAGGGGGAGTCTGTATTTATGTGCACGACAACTGGTGTAACAACGGGACAATAATAGACCAACACTGTTGCCCGGACTTGGAGTACATGTCCGTAAGATGCCGGCCTTTTTTTCTGCCGAGGGAGCTGAGTGTCGTGATCATCACAGCCACGTATATTCCACCCGACGCCAGTGTAAACACGGCGCTCTCTCTCCTGCTCAAAACCGTAAATGAACAACAGCGGGCTCATCCCAACGGTGTCCACATCATTGCAGGGGACTTTAATAAGGCCAATCTAAAGACTGTACTCCCAAAGTTCTACCAGCATGTCAAGTGTGCTACAAGGGGGGAGAACACCCTGGACCATGTTTACACTAACATCAAGCATGCATACAGGGCTGTACCCCTCCCCCACCTTGGACAATCAGACCATCTTTCCCTCCTGCTCCCCCCAGCCTACACCCCCCTCAAACGTAGGGCCAAGCCCACTTCAAAAACCATCACAGCCTGGCCTGAAGATGCACTCGACAAACTCAAAGACTGTTTTCAACAGACAGACTGGGACATATTTGAACAACAGGACCTGGGGACACTCACAGGAACGGTACTAGACTATATTAAGTTTTGTATCGGGAATGTGACCATGGACAAAACCATCAGGGTTTTCCCCAACCAGAAACCCTGGATGACCCCCAGGTCCGTGCACTCCTCAGGGCCCGTGATGCTGCCTTCAGGTCAGGAGACAGAGCACTCTACAGTGCTGCTCGAGCTGACCTGAGGAGAGGTACAAAAACAGCTAAGGCAGACCACAGGAGGCACATAGAGTCCCATCTGTCCAGCAGAAACATTCGAGAGGTGTGGCAGGGCATCCAGGACATCACCAACTTCAGAGGAGGCGAGGCGTCAACGGGGGCTCAAAGTGCTGCTCTGGCAGAGGAGCTAAACGGCTTCTTTGCCCGCTTTGAAACATCTCAGCAGCACGCATCTGCTCCAGCCACTCCCCCTCCCCCACCCTGCTCCCACAATACCCCTCCCCCACCCTGCCCCCGCATCACCACATCCACCTCCCCTCCCCCGCCCCGCACCACCCCACTCACTGTTCAGGAGCACGACGTCAGGCGGGTGCTCCAGACAGTCAACACAAAGAAGGCTACCGGCCCAGACGGGGTTCCAGGTAGGGTGCTCAGAGCATGCGCTCACCAGCTCGCCCCCACCTTTACCAGGATCTTCAACCTCTCTCTGGCCCAGGCAATCATCCCACCCTGCCTCAAATCATCCACAATAATCCCGGTGCCGAAGAAGTCTCCCATCACCAGCCTGAATGATTACCGACCAGTGGCACTCACCCCGGTGATTATGAAGTGCTTTGAGAGACTCGTTCTGCAGCACATCAAGGACCATCTCCCCCCAGACTTTGACTCCCACCAGTTTGCATACCGTGCTAACAGATCCACCGAGGACGCCGTAGCCATAGCTCTTCACTCTGCGCTGGAACACCTGGAGCAGCAGCAGAGATACGTCCGGATGCTCTTTGTGGATTACAGTTCAGCCTTCAATACAATAATACCGGACAGGTTATGCTACAAACTGGACACCATTGGCCTCCCCCTCTCACATGTGCCTGGATAAAGGACTTCCTAACGTCCCGACCCCAGACTGTGAGACTTGGCCCCCACCTCTCCTCAACCCGCACGCTGAGCATCGGCTCCCCACAGGGGTGCGTGCTGAGCCCCCTCCTGTACTGCCTCTACACCCAAGACTGCAGGCCGGCCCACAATGACAACCTCTTCGTCAAGTTTGCGGACGATACCACGGTGGTCGGTCTCATCTCCAGGGCTGATGAGGCGGCCTACAGAGAGGAGGTCCTGAAGCTGGTTGCTTGGTGCTCTGAGAACAATCTTGTTCTAAACACCAAGAAAACCAAGGAGATCATCATTGACTTCAGGAGGCACCGCACGGACCCAGCCCCCCTCTACATCAACGGCGAGAGTGTGGAGCGTGTTCGCACCATCAAGTTTCTGGGCGTGACTATCTCGGCCACCATCTCCTGGACAGAGAACGTCACCGCCATCATCAAGAAGGCTCAGCAGCGGCTACACTTCCTGAGAATCCTCAGGAAGCACAAGCTGAATTCCACCTTACTGCTGACCTTCTACCGTTCATCAATCGAGAGCCTGCTGACATACTGCATCACAGTGTGGTATGGCAGCTGCTCTGTAGCAGACAAGGGGAGGATACAGAGAGTCATAAAGACAGCACAAAAGACCATCGGCTGCTCTCTCCCTTCCCTAACGGACATCTACACCTCTCGCTGCCTCTGCAGAGCCAAAAATATCCAAAAGGACAGCTCTCACCCTAGCTCTGGTCTGTTTGCCCTGCTGCCCTCCGGGAGGCGCTACAGGTGCCTCAAGACCAGAACAAACAGATTTAAAAACAGCTTCTTCCCCCAGGCAATAACCCTGCTGAACTCAAATTTGTAACCCCTGTGCAATAGTCATATAGGTATATTTATTTAATTCCGTGCAATACCTGTTAATTCCGTGCAATACCTGTATAGACGTATTTTTCAGCTGTGAATTTCATACATAGATTTAGATATTTTCTTACTGCAATGTACATAGACATGTGGATATATTTTTATCGGGACTACGTACCCATCTTATCTTATCTTATTTTATACTTTTATTTATTTTATTTTATCTTATCTTATTCCTGTTTTAATCTGTACTGCACTGTTTGGTGGTTGCTTAATCTCATTGTACCTGTGTATAATGACAATAAAAGGCATTCTATTCTATTCTATTCTATTCTAAAATTACTCCAAGTGCGCATCGATGACTCATCCAGGAGGTCACAAAAGAACCCAGAACAACATCTAAAGCACCGCAGGCCTCACTTGCCTCAGTTAAGGTCAGTGTTCATGATTCAACAATAAGAAAGAGACTGGGCAAACATGGTATCCATGGGAGAGTTCCAAGGTAAAAACCACTGCTGACCAAAAAGAACTCTTTGTCTCACATTTGCCAAAAAACATCTTGATGATCCCCAAGACTTGGGAAAATATTCTGTGGACTGACGAGACAAAAGTGGAACTTTTTGGAAGGTGTGCGTCCCGTTACATCTGGCGTAAAACTGACACAGCATTTCAGAAAAAGAACATCATACCGACAGTCAAACATGGTGGTGGTAGTGTGATGGTCTGGGGCTGCTTTGCTGCTTCAGAACCTGGGTGACTTGCCGTAATTGATGGAACCATGAATTCTGCTCTCTACCAGAAAATCCTGAAGGAGAATGTCCGGCCATCAGTTCGTGACCTTAAGCTCAAGCGCACTTGGGTTGTGCAGCAGGACAATGATCCGAAGCACACCAGCAAGTCCACCTCTGAATGGCTAAAAAAACCAAAATGAAGGTTTTGCAGTGGCCTAGTCAAAGTCCGGACTTAAATCCGATTGAGATGCTGTGGCATGACCTTAAACAGGCCGTTCATGCTCGAAAACCCTCCAATGTGGCTGAATTAAAACAATTCTGCAAAGAAGAGTGGGCCGAAATTCCTCCACAGCGATGTGAAAGACTCATTGCCAGTTATCACAAACGCTTGATTGCAGTTGTTGCCACCAAGGGTGGCACAACCAGTTATTAGGTTTAGGGGGCAATTACTTTTTCACATAGGGCCAGGTTGGTTTGGATAGCTTTTTTCCCCTAATAAATGAAATCATCATTTAAAAACTGCATTTTGTATTCCCTCAGGTTGTCTTTGTCTGATATTAATATTTGTTTGATGATCTGAAAAATGTAAGTGTGACAAAGAAGCAAAAACAGAAGAAATCTGTAAGGAGGCAAATACTTTTTCACAGCACTGTATATGCCTAGCCTATTATATATATGCCATATATATGCCTAGCCTATTCTATAAATGCCATGTATATGCCTAGCCTATTCTATAAATGCCATGTATATGCCTAGCCTATTATATACATGCCATGTATATGCCTAGGCTATTATATAGATATCATGTATATGCCTAGGCTATTATATAGATATCATGTATATGCCTAGCCTATTATACTGTATAAATGCCATGTATATGCCAAGGCTATTATATAGATATCATGTATATGCCTAGCCCTATTCTATAAATGCCATGTATATGCCTAGGCTATTATATAGATATCATGTATATGCCTAGCCCATTATATAAATGCCATGTATATGCCTAGTCCTATTCTATAAATTCCATGTATATGCCTAGGCTATTATATAGATATCATGTATATGCCTAGCCTATTCTATAAACATTATGTATGTGTCTAGCCTTTTTTTTTTTACATTTCTTTGTGATGTTCAAGCTAAGGGCCTACTCATCAAGTTTAACCTGAGGTATACAGTCATGTGATGTGGCAATTTCCGCTGCATCTCTAAACTGCTCCAAGCAAAGGACTGTACCACGAAGGCAGTTCAACATGTCCAGGATATCTTTCTGTTATCTGGCTTCACTAACCCTAACAACCGCAATCACCCATAAGGGGTACCACAAAGGTGGATATCAACTCAGGAAATCAACCCAAGTTCACCCAATCTAGCAATGAGCGCGTTCACATAAAAGGGCCATTTTTTTTACATTATGACCAATCGCAAACATGGACAAGTCTGTTAGAGCCGCATATTTTATGAGCAAACTATAATATTAGACAAATATGAAGAATTGAAATATATATATTTTTCTCATCTCTACTTTGCACAAAGCAGCATTGCACATGGCACTTGTACTACTTTACTGAATAGTGATATTGCTCTTGTACATCATACATTTTATATATTTTGGATTTCTTTGATTAAATTTCATTATTTACTCTTATTTTGAACATTTACGCAGTTGGTGGATTTAGATTTCATTGTAGCCTACTCTATACTGACATGAATAAAACCAAACTTTGAACTTTACACCGAGGTTCAGGGGATTTTCTAGGATTGGTGATGCTTTTTTGCAAGATAATTGATTGGTGAGTAGGCGGTGCTTTTATACATTTTGATCTATTCTCTCGAACATAACCTGCTCTGGGGGTGTACATCGTAAGTTACCATGGCGATTTACCCCGGTGAAAAGTGACCCACCATCGCAGTACAGATAACCCTGGGTTAAACCTGTAGTTACCTTGCTAACCCAAAATCCTGCTTCGTGGCATAGGCCTCTGGTTAGGGTTAAGTTAACCCAGGTTATCTATGTGGTTAACACATTTCTACCCTTAATAGGGAGCTCTGTAACGCTGTGGTCAAGACAATTGCATGCATAGCATTTTAAAACTGTTTGAATGGTCACCAACAATGTTTTCAAATTACAATCCTTTACTTCAAACAGTTGAATTAAAATAAGTGTGTTATAATTTCAAACGTGCTTTCCCCTGGGGTTGCAGCTGAAATTATTGTTTGAATAAAGTTATTCTTAACGCAACAGCATTACATCCATACAGGTATCCCTGACTCCTTAAATATCAATCATATTACAAATAAAAAGATATTTTGTAAGACAAAATAGAACACATTGGTTCAGATTTTAATTCATAGAGGTGTTTTTTTTTATTTGGGTGAGTCCAAAGTGTAGTGGCAGAGACATCCACATACAACAGAACGGTGGGCCTCATTCACCAATATGTCCCTACGTTCTTTCTTATATTTCATCATAAGATATTTCCTAAGAGAGGTCTATGTCAGATTCACAACGTGGTCTTAAACCACAGAATTGTTCACACCTATGTTCTTATATTGATAAATCCCATTTCTTTGTAAATTGAAATGGAAAGCTGCATCCGGAGAAGGGCACACAACTAGACCGGGCCCCGGGCTGCACCAAAAAAATCTGTGCACAGTTTGCTGCGCTGCCTGCACGTATAATGTACAAGACAAGTCTGTTATGGTGAAGGTCCTAGGCTGTGTTTGATTGTAGCAAAGCACCTTCTTTACTAGCCTATTTTTATCTTTGAAAAGTATTGTTAGCCACAGAAATGTATTATTACACAGCCATGAAGTTATTATGTTTTCATATTGCCTCACTGTTCACTCTCCAGCTTGTGTCCGCTTTCCTTTATTCATGCAAGTTTAGTTGCAGAACAGAGACTCGGGTCGGGTTGAGGTCAAAAATTTAGATAACAAATTTGGTCCATGCTGTTGATTTGGCCCACTAGTTGGCCGGGCTAGTCTGGGTTGGGCTTGAATGTTTTTGGCCGGGCTGGCCTGGGTTGGGCTTGAATGTTTTTGGCCAGGCAGGTCTGGGTTGGGCTTGAATGTTTTTGGCCCATTGATAACTCAGTACACCAGCGATGATATAAATGATAAAAACATATTACAGTTTAAATCCAATAATATTTTACAACTGTAGAAGGAAACGTAATAACAAATTATTTAGAAGGAACATTCCGCCCTCAAATGTGCTTAAGTATGCTCTTGAGTGTGCGTAGATTCCGTTCTTACACAAGAACAAATCCCAAATAAGACCATATTGGTGAATGACAGAATCTTCATGAAATCCTGGGTAAGTGGGTTTTAAGAAGAAAACTTTTCTTAAGAATGGTTGGTGAATGAGGCCCATTGTTCTTAGGAATTCGCTGGCAAGATTTTTCCATTGACATTTCTTTGAACTCCTCATATCCTGACATTATCAACATGCTGTCTTCCAGGAAAAAACACGCAGTATGACCCATCGGACCAAAACCTGCCCACATTGCAGACCACGCCCCTTTTATGTGAACATGGCATAAAAAAAATACACCCAAAAAAATAACACTTTATTATTGAGGTAGAGGCCAGGACTACGAAGGGCGTTTAACATACTCAGATTTAACTAGGGGTCATCAAGAAAATCCAGTGTGTGTGTGTGTGTGTATATGTCTGTGAGAGTGTGTGTGTGTTCTTGTTTTTATATCCAAATGAGGACCTTGACCTTTGTAAACACCTTCCATATTAGGACCACTGGACAAGCGGGTACCAAAATCATGGTCCTCAGTAGGAAAGTCCGTGGCACAAACAGGAAATAGCATGCTGATATGCCCAGTGCAAATATCTCGTTAAAATAGTGAGGTCCCCATGTGGTTCGAATTTTTTTTTAGGTGAGTGTGTGTGACCAAAGGGTCCTAAAGTGAGACCCCTATGGTGAAATTGTGTAATTACAGTGTGTATTCCAGAATTGTAAGTCCCCCCCCACCCATTTTAAAGGCTGGAATGACAAAAATCAATGTCACAATTAAGAAACAAATATTTAAAATAAAACAATTTAAAATTATGAAGCTTTTTGCTGAAAGCGTATAACATAATGTTTCAAAGCTGGTCAGAACAAATGGAAAAACCTACATAAGACAAATTTGTTTAAGTGTTTTCCTTGTTCATAATATAACCACTATTTCAATTTCATGCTTTTCATGGTGGGCGTCCTATGATATGTTCAAATGTATTTTGTGTCAGCAAGCCTGGGTGTGACAGTTGGATAACGTGAGATCACATTCTGTATCTCACAGCAAGATAGAGAATCCACTTTACTCAGGGAAAAAGGGACAAACCTATTATCAATTCAGATTTTTCTTTTTATAAAGTAATAATAATAATAATAATAATAATGCATTTCATTCATAGGCGCCTTTCTACACATCCAAGGTCATCCTTTATGGCATGGAATATACAGTTAATATAGTACAATATACAATTTAAAATACCAATAAACATAATACAGACACAAGGGTATTCAGGCAGGGAAAAAATACATATTCATATAGTCAATGGATCCAAACTAGGTGTAAGCAAAGGAAAACAAATGAGTTTCGAGACAGGATTTAAATATGTTAATGAGGTCAGAGTTCTGAATTGCAGGGGAAATGATTTCCAGAGAATAGGTAATACAAAAATACCACTAGCTAGCTAACTTGAAGACATTTACAAACTGATAGATATTCTAACATGATATCTCCCTATACATATTAATGTTAATAACGTTACCTAACTTAATACATTGTGTAAGACACACCTCACACCTTTTTTTAATAAAAATAGCCAATCCAAAACAGCCTTCTGGCATGGTTTCTCAGTGCTTCACTTTTTGCCCTTGTGTTTCCCTACTGTCTTGATTGCTTGCCATGCCCTGATTGAGTTCACCTGTTTCCCCTTCCTAGTCTATTATATAGTCTGTGTCTTCCCCTCACTCTGTGCCAGTTCGTTTGTACCTTTGGGTCTACGTTCCAGCGTTACCTATTGATCTCTCGTGTGTTTCTCCGTTTTTTTCTGAATCCCTGCTTGCCTCTGTGACTATGCCTAGCCTTCTCCCTGTTGGATTTGTTTGCCTGTATTGGATTGCCTTACCGTGTACCTACCTATTTTTGGCAAGTAAAGACTGTGTTTTTGCTATAAAGAGTTGTGCGTTTGAGTCCTATTTTCTTGTGGTTCACCAGTCATAAAACCTTCTTAAAGTGTGGAAGACATGTCCCCTGTGTCCCCCCTGCAAATTACGTCTCTGCTGGAGCCTATCCAGGGCCTTCTTTGATGCCCTGAATAGAACACCCTAGCAGTAATTCAGGTGTGAGGTGATTAAAGCATGAATTAGTGTTTCAACAACTACATCTGTTATTAATGGTCCAAGGCTGGAGATGTTTCTAAAGTGGAAGAAGGCAGGCTTGGTGACACCTTTTATATGAGATTCCATGAAGAGTGTGGAATCCAAGACCACACCAATCTTTCTGACCTTGGCAAAGGAACAGATAGAGGAGCCGTCAATTGTGAGAACCACATCACTGATCTTTTTGAGCAGAGCCTGAGGAGCCACATATCATCAGCTCCATCTTTTTCCATCCAGGATCTTATTTCAAGTAGATAGTTTGTGTGAGGGGTAGGGAGGTTTGTGTTTAGTTTGGTGTGTATAAAGAGCTGGGTGTCGTCCATATAGCAGAGGAATTTGAGTCCATGTTTTCTAATGATTTGTCCCAGAGGAAGCATTTAGATAATGAACAGGATAGGGTCCAGGACCGAGCCCTGCAGTAGTACATCCTAGCAGACTGGTACAGGGAGGACTGGGCCGTGCCTAGAGGCACCATATGGTACCTGCTAGATAGATACGACCTGAACCATGCATAGGCAGTGCCAGTGATTCCCAGAAGCCTATCGGGGCGGTCTAGGAGGATATTGTGACAGACGGTATCAAAGGCTGCAGAGAGGTCAAGAAGGATGAGTAGAGTTAGGTTGCCAGGAAAAGATCGCTGATGACCTTGTACCGTGTTAGCCCAGAACGTATTGTTAATGTAATCTGTTGTATACGTTATAAGTTCCAACCCTTTTATGGGAATGGGCCTACTGTTCCAACCTATAGGCTGCATTCCTCAGACCTTGACATATGTTATCCTGTACGCTGGGAACAGGACATGTGCAAATAAGATACTATGTTCAGGACATCTGCAAATAAGGTAGCCCCAGTGTGACTATCCTGTTCGTAACACATTTGAATAGTATTTAAGGAAGCACATTTTAGAGATACGTTGTCATTCTCCTTGTGTGAGTATGATCCTTCTGCAAACGCACTTTGTCCTTTGCAGAAGCACTATTTTGGTATAATACTTGTATCGAATTTTATTATCTGATCTTACATGTTTGACTGCATAAGAGCAAGGTAGTGTATTCTCAAAATTGTGTTTGTTGTACAACAATATAATATTTAACCTCAACCATTTCCATGTCCGTGTCTTAATGTGTTTCTACTTTACTTATGTTCGTGAGTGTATAAAGATTGGATCCACGACAGTATTGTATAGGGTCGTACAACTCATGATACATATGGGTCCAAACCTTATTATTAAAAGATTGCGGTGACCAAAGCCATCTTAAGCTCTGGGGAGACAGAGCCAGTCCAGATAGAGGTGTCTATGCCCCCTCATTGTTGACAATGTAGAGTGGGCAGACATGTCTTGACTAGGGAAACGGGTATAGGGTCGAGTGTGCAGGTTGATGATTTTAATTAAGTGACCAGAGCGGAAATATACGCGGCATCAACCAGCTTGAAAATATTGAGGTTGCATTTAACAGGGGAGGAGCATTTTAGTGGATACAGCCAGAAGCAGAGTAGCTGGCATGGTTGAAGGCTGGAGCTGGTCATGACTAGCTTCAACTTTCGATTGTTAAAATCCAGGAACCAGGTGCAAACGTCTGTAGACCCCAAGAGGGATAAGTTATCCAGTCGACATAGCAATCGGTTGATTGTGTTGAAAAGCGTTCTACGATTAGTTTTGCTCTTTTTAATGAGATTATGGTAGTAGGCCTATTTGTTTTTGACCTGACTATATATCTAGCAAGTTAAATATCTGGTAGCATCGCAGAGTCCAAATTCTGTAGTGTGAACGGTATTGTGACCGGCAATGAGAGCAGCGACGAACTTCAGCCAATCAGAGCGAAAGATAAAAAGATGGGAAAGGAGTTGTAACACTTGCATGTATTTCGTGGCCATGGGTTTAGTCAACGCCACTCCAACTTTTAAGCACCTGATGCAGCAGGTGTCACAAGGTCTTTCGTAAGCTTTGATTGGCACCCCGTATAGGACTCTGTTACTGAAGTCCAAACGACAGGTGACACAGGCGTTGATGAGGGTCTCTGTCACTGGGTTAGTGAGTGAAGCAGTTCCCAACTTTCCGGAACAGTGCATTGTAAGTGACAACCATGAGCTCTGTTTTATTACTGTTGAGTTTGAGAGGCTTTGATGACATCCATCCATCCATTCTCCGCTTATCTGATGCCAGGTCGTGGTGGCAGCAGGCTAAGCAAGTTAGTTCAGACGTCCTTCTCCCAAATGTTTTCCAGTCATAGGTGAAGGATGGAACATAGACCGACTGCTAAATCGCGAGCCTATGAGCCAGACGCACTAGTCTGGGTTGAATGAGAGGAGTTGGATCCCGCTGTTGTGATCATCCATAATAACCGGATTAATAAGAGCTTGTAGGTCTTTATTGCCAATGCCACATGGATCTATATAATCTGTTAGTATTACAGATTTTTATAATTATATTCATCATCATCATCATCATCATCATCATCGTCATCCGCTTTGGCCGGGGTCGGGTCGCGGAGGTAGCAGTTCAAGCAGGGCATCCCAAACTTCCCTTTCCCGGGCCACATTAACCAGCTCTGACTGGGGGATTCCAAGGCGTTCCCAGACCAGTGTGGAGATATAATCCCTCCACCTGGTCCTAGGTCTGCCCCGCGGCCTCCGCCCAGCTGGACGTGCCTGGAACACCTCCCTAGGGAGGCGGCCAGGTGGCATCCTTACTAGTTGCCCGAACCACCTCAACTGGCTCCTTTCTACGCAAAGAAGCAGCGGCTCTACTCCGAGTCCCTCACGAATGGCTGAACTTCTCACCCTATCCCTAAGGGAGATGCCAGCCACCCTCCGGAGGAAACTAATTTCCCGCCGCTTGTATCCGCATCTCGTTCTTTCGGTCATGACCCACCCTTCATGACCATAGGTGAGAGTAGGAACGAAGATAGACCGGGGTAGATTGAGAGCTTTGCCTTCTGGCTCAGCTCTCTCTTCGTCACAACGGTGCGATGGAGCGACTGCAACACCGCACCCGCTGCTCCCAATTCTCCGGCCCATCTCTCGTTCCATTTTACCCTCACTCGAGAACAAGATCCCGAGATACTTGAACTCCTTCACTTGGGGTAAAGACTCATTCCCTACCTGGAGTAGACAATCCATCAGTTTCCTGCTGAGAACCATGGTCTCAGATTTGGAGGTGCTGATCCTCATCCCAGCCGCTTCACACTCGGCTGCGAACCGATCCAATGAGTGCTGCAGGTCGCAGACTGATGATGCCATCAGGACCACATCATCTGCAAAAGCAGTGATGCAATCCTCTGCCCACCAACCCGCAGCCCCCTCCCCGCGGCTACGCCGTGAGATCCTGTCCATGAATACCACAAACAGGATAGGTGACAAAGCGCAGCCTTGGAGGAGGCCAACCCTCACCGGAAACGAGTCCGACTTACTGCCGCAGACCCGGACACAGCTCTCGCTTTGGGAGTACAGAGATTGGATGGCTCTGAGTAGAGACCCCCTCACCCCATACTCTCGCAGCACCTCCCACAGTATCCCCCGGGGAACCCGATCATACGCCTTCTCCAAATCCACAAAACACGTGTAGACCGGATTGGCATACTCCCAGGCCCCCTCAAAGATCCTCGCGAGGGTAAAAAGCTGGTCCGTTGTTCCACGACCAGGCCGGAAACCGCATTGTTCCTCCTCAATCCGAGGTTCGACTATCGGTCGAACCCTCCTTTCCAGCACCCTGGAGTATACTTTCCCGGGGAGGCTGAGTAATGTGATGCCTCTGTAGTTGGCACACACTCTCCGGTCCCCCTTTTTGAACAGGGGAACCACCACCCCGGTCTGCCACTCCTTAGGTACTGTCCCCGACTTCCACGCAATGTTGATAAGACGTGTCATCCATGACAGTCCCTCAACACCCAAAGCCTTCAGCATTTCTGGGCGGATCTCATCAACCCCTGGGGCTTTGCCACTGTGGAGTTGTTTGACTACCTCAGTGACCTCCGCCAGGAGATTGATGCTGATCCCCCATCATCCTCCAGCCCTGTCTCTACTATGTAGGGTGGGTTTGTCGGGTTCAGGAGTTCCTCAAAGTGCTCCTTCCACCTCCCAATCACCTTGTCAGTTGAGGTCAACAACGTCCCATCCTTACTGTATACAGCTTGAATGGTTCCCTGCTTTCCCCTCCTGAGGTGTCGGATGGTCTTCCAGAACCGCTTTGGCGCCAGCCGAAAGTCCTTCTCCATGGTTTCTCCGAACTCCTCCCACACCCGCTGCTTTGCTTCTGCCACGGCCCAGGCTGCAGTCCTTCGGGCCTGTCGGTACCTTGCAACTGCCTCCGGAGTCGCCCGGGACAGCATGTCCCGGAAGGCCTCCTTCTTCAATCGGACGGCTCCCCTGACCACCGGTGTCCACCAGGATGTTCGAGGGTTACCGCCCCTTGAGGCACCTAAAACTTTGAGACCACAACTCTCAGACGCAGCTTTAGCAATGGAGGCTTTGAACATCGCCCACTCCGGTTCAATGCCCCCAGCCTCCACAGGGATGCCAGAGAAGCCCCGCCGGAGGTGTGAGTTGAAGGCCTCCCGGACCGGGGACTCCTCCAGACGTTCCCAGTTCACCCGCACTACACGCTTGGACTTACCAGGTCTGTCCAGAGGCTTCCCCCGCCACCTGACCCAACTCACCACCAGATGGTGATCAGTTGACAGCTCTGCCCCCCTCTTCACCCGAGTGTCCAAAACATATGGCCTCGGGTCCGATGATAAAATAACAAAATCGATCATCGACCTTCTGCCTAGGGTGCTCTGGTACCAGGTACACTTATGAGCATCCTTATGTTCGAACATGGTGTTCGTTATGGCCATTCCATGACTAGCACAGAAGTCCAATAACAAGCCACCACTCGGGTTCAGATCGGGGAGGCCGTTCCTCCCAATCACGCCTCTCCAGGTGTCTCCATCATTGCCCACATGTGCGTTGAAGTCCCCCAGCAAGACTACAGAGTCCCCCTCAGGAGCCCCATACAAGGCTCCATTCAGGGTCTCCAAAAAGGCCGAATACTCCGAACTGCTGTTCGGTGCATAGGCACAGACAACAGTCAGAGTTTTCCCCCCATGACCCGCAGGCGTAGGGAGGCAACCCTCTCGTCCACTGGGGT
Organism: Galaxias olidus; assembly: GCA_026901105.3. Classification (NCBI taxonomy): domain Eukaryota; kingdom Metazoa; phylum Chordata; class Actinopteri; order Galaxiiformes; family Galaxiidae; genus Galaxias; species Galaxias olidus. The sequence continues at coordinate 42,990 of JAPMUY010009058.1, forward strand.
AAACTCCAACATAGAGGCACTTAGCCGGGGACTCAAAAGTATCCCCACACCAGCCTTGCGCCTCTCACCCTGGGGAGCTCCGGAGAAGAATAGAGTCCAACCCCTATCCAGAAGTGAGGTTCCAGAGCCGAGGCTGTGTGTAGAGGTAAGCCCCACCAGATCCAGCTGGTAGCGCTCCACCTCCCGCACAAGCTCCGGCTCCTTCCCTCCCAGAGAGGTGACGTTCCACGTCCCCAAAGCCAGCCTCTGCCACCCGGGTCCGATCCGTCGAAAACCTCTGCCTTCACTGCCACCTTTCTGGCAGCGCACCCGACCCCCTTGGTTTTTCCCGCGGGTGGTGAATTATATAGAAATAATAACAATATTTTTGATCCAGGTAGCCTTCCACAGGCTAGACACTGTATACATTTCAAGTTTGTGCAAGACACACAGGCAATTGTGTAGGTAATCTTATTTCTTACAGGGGTCCCCAAATATAGGCTACTGCCTTCTCCCCACATCACTCAGCCCAATAATAAATCCTGTCGAACCACACACACACACACACACACACACACACACACACACACACACACACACACACACAGGTCCCCATTTTAACTATACCGGTCCACAATTTCACTTCACCCCTCCCCTAAATAATTTCACTCACCCTTCCCCCAAACGACGGAATAACTCCTCGCGCGCGGACGTGTTAGAATCGGCGCCAACAGGCCACAGTGACAAGAAGACTGCTTTATTGAGAGTAGACAGGACAAACGTGTTTTCATTTTTTTTTTTTAATCAAGTGATTAAACAGTGAATGCTCCAAATTTGTGTTACTTACTAAACGTTTATTAATAAAAACAAACTCATAAATTTTCAGTTGATCGAAAAGTGACAGTTTTAGTGTCGAAAAAAGGTTTTTAATTTTACCGAGTTGATACTTTGGTGTAGCCATGCGGTGTCTTCTAAGACAGTGGTTCTTAAACATTTTGTCCGGTGACCCCTACAAAACATTGTTCAAGTCTCGCGACCCCCCTTCTTTCCCAACCCACTGATATAACAGCATAATGTTGTAGCTAACCTTCCTCAAGTGTTAATCACTGCATACAATAGAATAGATAACAAAAGCTGAGAAGTTCATATTGTGAACAATAAACCCTAATACATAGACCACAGGTTTTTGGCACTGCACTTGTTGTGAACTTCACGACGAGAATTGCAAAGCAAAAAACATGCGGTCTTTGTATACTAGTTTTACTAGACACACAGTAATAATAATAATAATAGGCTAATCATTAATACAGTGAAATTGGAAAACCATCCACAATTGTAAAAGAGTTCTTCATTCACTGACACAATTTTATTCTTTCACACAAGTTAAACAGTGTATTTAAGTCAAAGAAAAGTTGAACTCCATTTAGCCTACGCGGAAATGTGTTTAAATCAATTATTTCATTTTTTTTATTTATAGGCTACATATTAATGGGATGTGTGAGCCTGCTTACGCTCTTTCTTACTCTCTCGCCGGTTTTATGTAGGCCGCCTGCCCCACCTGAGGACGTTCGTGTAGGCACAGTATACCCACTTGTAGATGGCTCTTCGGAGGGTTCCACGGTGTTTTCTGGAGCCGCCTTTCCATCTTTTCGTTTAAACAATGTAGTGCTAGCTAGCAAATCAAGCCCTCAGCCTTTTATTTAAAAGACGGATTTAAAACTGACAACCACAGAGATAGAACAGTGTTCTATCCATGGCCGCCGCCGTCAGTATTGCCAGTATTGCCATGGCAATACTACTTCTCAAACAAGGTTTGCCTGGCAATACTACTTTTTCGCAGACCATAACTCAACTCTGACTTTACTGGGCCCCAGGACAAAGACGTTTGAGAAAGGCTGGTTTAGGCTACATTAAATAAGTATATGTGAGTATATTAGATGAAGTTAGGGTCATAGGATCAATGTAAATGAAATACAAGTATTCCCCGACCACCGGCATTTCAAAAGTGAATCAATTGTACGCCACAATATCATCATCATCATCATCTTCATCCGCTTTGTCCGGGGTCGGGTCGCGGAGGTAGCAGTTCCAGCAGGGCATCCCAAACTTCCCTTTCCCAGGCCACATTAACCAGCTCTGACTGGGGGATTCCAAGGCGTTCCCAGGCCAGTGTGGAGATATAATCCCTCCACCTGGTCCTAGGTCTGCCCCGCGGCCTCCGCCCAGCTGGACGTGCCTGGAACACCTCCCTAGGGAGGCGGCCAGGTGGCATCCTTACTAGATGCCCAAACCACCTCAACTGGCTCCTTTCTACGCAAAGAAGCAGCGGCTCTACTCCGAGTCCCTCACGAATGGCTGAACTTCTCACCCTATCCCTAAGGCAGATGCCAGCCACCCTCCGGAGGAAACTAATTTCCGCCGCTTGTATCCGCGATCTCGTTCTTTCGGTCATGACCCACCCTTCATGACCATAGGTGAGAGTAGGAATGAAGATAGACCGGTAGATTGAGAGCTTTGCCTTCTGGCTCAGCTCTCTCTCTTCGTCACAACGGTGCAATAAAGCGACTGCAACACCGCACCCGCTGCTCCAATTCTCCGGCCCATCTCTCGTTCCATTTTCCCCTCACTCGAGAACAAGACCCCGAGATACTTGAACTCCTTCACTTGGGGTAAAGACTCATTCCCTACTTGGAGTACACAATCCATCGGTTTCCTATGCCACAATATCCATAGATCATTGCGTTCATCAAAAAGAACAAATTGGTGTAGAGTCTTCTTGAAGACTCAATATTTATCTGAATGGCAATTTTTTCATTCTCCAGTAGACATTAGAATGTGCAAACTGTAGAAAATATTGATAATATGTTATACCAAAAAAGTTGCCAATAGTGGCTTTAAAAACAGAACCCTATTGCTAATAACTGAAAGTGCTCTTTTCAGAATGTGTAAATAAAGTATCGGAAATAGGTACATTTGAAAAAAAAACAACCCTAATCAGCATGCACCCATACATTGCTGTTAAAATAATCGTATCTAATCTGACGAGTTTTAGTTAATTTACAGGTAGTGGATCATTGATTGTTGTAATGATCACCTGTTTCTAGGGGTGGGGGAAAAAAATCAATACAGCATATCATCACAATATTTTTTGCGTGGCACTATTGTATCGACACACGGATGCCAAGTATCGATCTTTTATTATATAAATCAGGGCCTGAAATTAACACCTGCGAAATGCGGGTGAATTTTGGCATTGGCAGGTATATTTGTCAATCTACCAACCACATTGGCGTGCAGCCAATGAGTTTTCATTTAATAATAAAAAATAAAAAAACGGAAAAGCTAAACATGAAGACTATGACTGGGTCTTTAAATAGTTTTTGCACTCTAAGCGAAATATCCAATAACATCAGGGCGAAGTGGTAGTGTTGAGCTGGCTATTGATTTTAACCCGTTTGTCCATTGTTTTAAGTCGAGACAGGTTAGTGTGTGTGTGTAAGGGAGAGAAAAAGAGGACTATTATCTTTGAACCATTATTAAAAGTAGAACATTAAATTTGGCTTGAAGCCTGAGTCATTAAAGATGTCAATAGGTCATCTTATTTTGCTAGTTTTCAGTTAATATATGGGTAAGCAATATAATAAAACATTGACATTTTTTTATTTTTCTAACATAGTAAGTTAAATAACCACTGTCTTGTGTTTTATTGTCTTTTATGGTTGAACCCCGAAACATTGGCTGGTAAAATGTCAGTTTGACTGCGGAAAGTGAACTTAACTGCAAAGCTGTCCGTGTTTAAACAAATCTTGACAAACTACCCTTTGACATGAATTGCAGTCGAAAAAGGTAATATTGCAATATGTTGTTGCAATACTCAGCACATCGCAATATATATAAAATCGCAATAATATTGTATCGTGGCTGAAGTATCGGGATAATATCGTATCGTGGCTGAAGTATCGAGATAATATCGTATCGTGGCTGAAGTATCGGGATAATATCGTATCGTGGCTGAAGTATCGGGATAATATCGTATCGTGGCTGAAGTATCGGGATAATATCGTATCGTGGCTGAAGTTTTGGGATAATATATCGTGGCTATCACGCCGGGGGCTCACACACAGGCTGTTGCGACCCAATAGCGGACCTGAACCCGATAGGTGGTACTGTAGGTAATCCTCAAAGAACACACGGAACACGGAGTAGTCAGAGACAAGGTTTAGCTCTTTACTTGGAACACAACAAAACGTAATGACAGACAAAGGATGGGTAACACAAACAGGGCTATATAAAGGGCAAACGAAGCATAAGGAAACCAATTAACCAAACGACACACAAGTGAAAACAATAGAACACTAATGAGATGAAGTGCTGTTGCCTCAGGAGCTGTCCTCGGTCCTGATCCTCCCTCAGGTAGGCAAAGGAGGATCCTGACCCTGACAGTGGCTGAAGTATCGAGATAGTATCGTGGCTGAAGTATCGGAATAGTAACGTATCGTGGGACCTCTTGTGATACCCACCCCTATCTGTTACTTTATATTATTTGAATGTTGGTCCACACTTCAGTGAAATCCTTTTTCTAAACTAAAAAGTGCTACTTGTATACAGGTTTAATCTGCATCGGGCTAAATTCTATGCTTGACAACTGCAAGTAACAAAATAGCATGCAGCCTACTTACTGAGTTTAAATGTTTTTGCTTAACTTTTGATCATAGAACTTTCTTTATGAAGACCTATGATGGGACTAATGACCCCCAATGACTCGAGCAGTGAATCTGTATTTGTGGGGAACATATCCAGGGACAATGGTAAAAAGCTGCACCACCAAAAAAAACACTTCTGTTACTTTCGTGAAGTGGGACAGTCAAAAATTGCCCGTCATCTAGAAAGAAAACAGTCCAGAATATGAAGTGGCCAGTGCTCTAAGGTACCCTAAACCATCCAAAGAAAGGAAATCGGTTACACAACATTGGGGCTCTCAAAGAAGGAAAGGGAGTCTTGGTCCCATGCAAACAAATCGATGGAAGCAATAACCTCAATGACTATCAACACTGCTATGCTTGCTTGGGCTTGTTTAAAAGAAAATCTATGTGGAAGCATGTAAAACGATGTGCTCTAGCGCGACAAGTGGCAACACTCAAGCAGAGGTGCCATCACCAGTGTAAAAGTAGTCTCACCAGTAACCATAATATGGTGTGTGCGTTAGATAAAGAACTCATAAAGCTACCTATTTTGTACTGTGCTGTTATTGTATGTTTAAATGTGAAACATTTATGAATAACTAAAAATGTATGAATGTAATTATGATTGATATTACTGGGCGGTGGCCAAGAAGCATGAACCCCCATTAAAACAATTATAATATCTATCTGTAAAAATCATGAATTAAGTATCATCAACAGTTGACAGCTACAGTCATGTACTTGTCTAAACACCTACAAACTCCATTTATGTACAAATTTGTTAATTACAATGTTGAAATTCATCAATATGCATGTTCAAGGCCATAGCCAGGATTTTGGAAATACTGAGGTAATCTGGTCATGAGTCCTTGTTCGAGAATTTCAGTAAGACTACAGTATAAATCTATGCATTTGAATGCATTTGAGTAACACAAATCACTAAGGAAATCATGTCAGTGTTGACACATTAATTCTACAAGTCTAATTTTCATTTAACACAAGATAAGTCACAAATATGGCAAATATTGAAATTACTCTTCTGTTCAGTTTCTCATTGCATTGAAATCCCGTTTAACAAATTGAGCAAAGTATCTTTCAGGTTTGGCTATCTTTTAGGGCTGCCTGACAAGTGTTCAAAAATTCATTACTATAGTATATTCCTTCACTAGATAATTTTTTTCCCCTTTCTCTTGCTATCCTCTCCTCTTATCTCTCTCTTCTTGGGAGAACCTGCTCTCTCACTCTCCTTTTTTCACTCTGTACCAGCTGCCATTCTCATCTCTATTTCCTTCTGTCTACAATAGAACTTTTTTAAATATAACAAAAAAACTTTTCAGTTACATATATGGAGATTGTATAATTTAGAAACATGTCATCGTCATCTGACACAATAGCATCATTTTCATTCATTAATAAATAGCATGATTAATATTTATGGAAAACTGGTGTTTCCAATAGTTTATCCACCCTGAATAAGCTGCAAATCCAAAATTTACATAGGCCTACATTTTAAATGCATTTATTATTATGTTTGAGCAAGAATTATAATATATTTTAAAGAGCAGGTACTGCCGAATAGGAAACACTGTCACAAATACCTGCTCTGTCTCTCTATTCAGCCTCTCATTCGCCTTCTCCTTCTCTTTTTGTCTCCTGTCTTGCAACCGCTATCCCAGTGAAGAAAGTAAACACTGTTGGCTAGCTTACTGAGTTAGCCTTCTAACTTTTAACTTTCTAACATTTTCTCTCGCCAAAATGTAACCTAACTTCAGAGCAATATTTAGCCCACTTGCCGACAAGCTAGTCTAATAATCCTAATACCAATGGATTCCTCTGGTTGTGTAGTTTCATGTGATGACAATAGTCGCGCTAGCTTAAATGAGCCCGCTAGTGCTCGCGTGTAACAGCGCAAATTGTATGGGGAGAAAAGAAAGAAATACTTGAAAAAATATCGAGGACATGATCTCGGTTGTCCTCAATGGTAGCCACGGCTCTACATTATTGACAAGTTATTTACAATTAGACGGATGTGATTATTCACGAGTTTGTATTACATTCAACAACCTTTAGCTTTAATGTATTACTGTTATGTTTCCGAAGCAACATCTTACAAAATACGCTGAAAAAAAAAAAAGCACTACATTTAAAGATTTGGCTGGCGACCTGGCTGGAGACTAGAGAAACAATGCAACTATTAAAACAAAGTGCACGCGCACCACAGCCGCATCGTGTCCATTGACAAAGTTTGAATGTGTTCATACATCGCAGCAGATGCAATCAGATTTTTCACTACATAAAATTTGATTTTTGTTGAAGGTTTCTGAGGTCTTCTACATGAAATAAACGCTATGGTCTGCGAAAAAGTAGTATTGCCAGGCAAACCTTGTTTGAGAAGTAGTATTGCCATGGCAATACTGGCAATACTGACGGCGGCCATGCACTCAAGCCTGGAAAAACAAAAGTACAGGCTCTCTGTCAGTTCACAACCGGTTCCAAAAGATGTCTCAGACAACCTCTGGAAGCTTCTAAGTAATATGACCCAAGACGAGGTGACTCATGCTATCAAAGAAGTCCAACATATCATTGCTGTGGGGGAACAATTATACCTTAAGAATGGGGAAACCCCCTCACATCATGAGTACATTAGACAAACAATGCGGGAACTAGGACGATTGGCAATCCAGTTGAAAAAGAGCCCGTACCAGAAAATGAAGGACGACGTTCATCCAGAATGCTTTGATGACTTAGAGCTGTTAAGGTGATAGCTGTCTATCCTCATGTCCATTGACAAAGTTTGAATGTGTTCATAAGGTTCATCCAGAATGCTTTGATGACTTAGAGCTGTTAAGGTGATAGCTGTCTATCCTCATGTCCATTGACAAAGTTTGAATGTGTTCATAAGGTTCATCCAGAATGCTTTGATGACTTAGTTAGAGCTGTTAAGGTGATAGCTGTCTATCCTCATGTCCATTGACAAAGTTTGAATGTGTTCATAAGGTTCATACAGAATTCTTTGATGACTTAGTTAGAGCTGTTAAGGTGATAGCTGTCTATCCTCATGTCCATTGACAAAGTTTGAATGTGTTCATAAGGTTTAGTTTTCAACTCTGACTTCACGGTTTTGTGAAAAGGAGAGGTTTCCAAAATGCTGGTGTCAACATTTGTTTCAAGGGATACCTCTCCACTTAATGAGGACGTGTCAGAAGCACTGACGGAAGTGGAACAATTGCTTTTCCAGCACTTCGAAAGAATATAAATTAGAGGAAAGCGTGACCGCAAAGTTCCTGTAATTTTAACTCCACAAATGGTGAAGGCTTTAAACCTACTTGTGAGCACTCGAAGTGCATGCGGCGTACACAAAGATAATTTATACTTGTTTGCTCGTCCGGGGTGTAGGGGAACTGGGTCTTACTACTTTGAATATGTGTAAAGGTGTTTAATTAACGCTATATCAATATTTATAGATTATTATTTAATTCATAAATTAATATTATAATCGATCAATTTGATTAAAAGAGTCATATCAAATAATAAAGGGGGCACTACCCAAGGACTTTATCTTATGCATTGCTCGATGGGAAACCAGGTCTGATCTTTGTATTAGCTTTATTTTAATTAATAATTAAAATAATATTAGTTCAATGTTAACGCGAATATGAAAGTTTAACGTTTTAGTCTCACTTCTGAAGTAGTAAATTCTAGTTGTGTGAATGGATGAATCATATGCAAAAGGAAACAGGAGTTTAAACAAACAATGACATTTATTTCTAACTCTAGGCACGCTATGTACAGATATACAATGAAGAAATGATAGTGATCTAGGAATGTTAGCAGGTCAGGTATGAAACGTGGGTATGGCTCTTTAAACAAAGCAGTATGAAGAAGCTAATTGCTATCAGCTAAGCACCAAATGCAATGTAAAAAGATAGCGGAAGTTACTCTGTGACGAGGGGTATGCTGCCTTGCAGCGGGGAATTCAAAGTCCGTTGATGGTTGAATGAGCAAAGATTGTGTGTGGAAAGGAAAGTCCTTAGTAGCAGATATTCCAATGTTCTTGATGGGACGCGACCTTGTGAAGCAGATCACGTGGTTGATTATCTTAAGCAATCATTTCTGATCTCGACAGGGATGATCTTTCCCTTTCCAAGATTAGGTTAATCGCAAGGTTCTGTTCTGTTGAGTCTGCGTTTATCAAACGGTCAAAGGGGGTGTGTCCCTTGACACAGGTTTGGGGGCAGGCAGATAGGTGTGACCACATGGAATTTATAGAGCTTTGAAATCCAAGTGTTTCTATTATCAAACTTCTAAATGTTCTACAAAGTTATGCAAAGTCTATGTCTCCTTGTTACGAATGTTTTAGTACCAAACAGTATGTATACTAGCTGGAAAAGAAGAGTTATCTTCTAAAACAAAACATAATTATACATTCAAGAAACTCATGTTATTATAAACATAATATTATACATCAATTCTCATCATTGTCAATGGCCTTGTTCAATTGGTTGTTTAACAGAGTAACTAAACAATAATCTCTTAGTCCTTGTAAAATTCAGATTTGGTTGTTGGGACAGAGGTAAATTGGCTCTCTGGTAGAATCAATCTCCCTTGAAAGAGGGAAGGGGCTTCCCCCCTCCTTTCCTGGCATTCCATGGGGTCCTCTGTCCAGACCCAAAAGGTGTTACCTAAAGATTTAAAACCTTGTTCTCATGCAGGAAACCCAAAAGCCAGGCCTTGTTATCTGATCAAGATAACTGTCCTGTCTCTCTGGTCTGGAGAGCATCTTACACCCTCCTCAACAACCAAATGGGCAGGGGGGTTTAGACGTGTGAAGTTGATTCTCCTACAGGGGTATAACAGCCCTTTAAGAGGGTCTGACTGCATACGCAGCTTTGCCAGAGAATGTGACACCAAGCAACCACAAGCATTGTCATCCACTAAACTTTGCAAACGAGTGCCTACTCTTTCTCGAATTTAAAATTTAAATGATACAGAGCAGGACCAGTTTGCCGATTTTATCCGTCATGATAGTCGAATTCACAGAAAGTATTACAGACTTCCAGAAGGAACATTGCAGCTGGCAAAGATAAGTAAAATCTTACTGGCTTGTGAAAAAGGCAGACTTTCCGAGTTCAAGGGGAAGTCTCTTGATGAAATAAATATCCGTCCTGATGGTAAGTAAAAAACAACAACATTATTTCGTTGCACTTTTGTTCCAATGAAATTATTGGAACAAAATAAGATTGAAGATGATGTGTCAAGAAGATGATGTATCAGCTTAAGGTATGTTCCATGCAATATATTACATGCAATATTACAACCATAATACCCGTGTCGGTTTAAAGGACAGTTGTCGCAAATAAGGGAAGGCAGACTGTAGGGAAAGCTATTCTGAGGGTCAGCCTTTGCATACTTTGTCAGCTGATCTTAGAAGTGTGTCATGTTCATTATGTAGTCCTGAAAGATATTTCAATATACGCAGGATAGGATTTTATAATATCCATTATGCTATATGATAATGGACTTGGGTTGAGAGTAGATATGTCATTGGGGTTTTCAAGTGGGCACCCTCCACCCCGGATGTTTTCTTAATTTGAGCCCACAACACCTCGAAAATTTAACAACGCTGATTAGTGATGTCTCAGAGCCACCCCCCTCTATATCCGCTCTCGGCAAGGCCATATATATATATATATATATATATATATATATATATATATATAAATCTATAGAAAGGTTGTGAATTAAGCTGTGAGATATCCCTTTACCTGTCCCTATTCCTGCAAACTATTTCTGCCAACTCTGCAGGAATACTTATCACCTGAAAAGACGATAATCTTTCCCTACTCCGTTACTGCAAGCTTTGTTCATGACACTCTGCAGGTATCCCTATACCTATACCTGTATACATTTTATTACGTTGAATGTAATCAGGGAAAAAACATATTTTAGTGAGTCATGGCCATAATGTAAACGTCAAATAACAAGGGCTTTTTTGTCCGCAGGGCAAACATTGCTAAATGTTTTGACTTGCATTTTAACTTGATTTGGAATTATTGCTATTTCTTCATGCTATAGAAACTCATGAAGGTGGGGCTAAACAACTAGAAGACACAGAAATACCTACTATCCAGTCGGATCCAACAGGTGTGTTATTGGATTGACATAGTTGTAATTCAGTTTTATAGATTCATGCCATGCGATATACTGTAATACATGGTGTTTGACTGTTATGAGGGCATGCTTACAGTAACAGATTCTTTGAAAGGATACCGTTTAGCTATCAAGAAGACACCTGCTGGAGGAGGCAATTCTGATGGTAAGCCTAAATCTGCATTATCAGCTGAAATGCAAAGTCATCTTCACTCTCTCTCTCTCACACTCTCCGTTCAGATCATCATGAAACCTGTTTATAGTAAGCATACAGTTCATACAATCAAGGTTGGAACTGTGTATTAAATGTACAGTTGTTGTATAGATATAATATTAATAGGCAAGTGCCATTCCAAAACATTTTGCCCAAGAAGCTAAATCTCACCCGGAATTAAATATTTTTTGAGCAAGATTAGAATAAATGGCACAGGAATATTGATTCGCACACAATCTAACGTTTCGAAAAGTTATTTTCTTTTTACACCAAAATAGCTTTGAAATTGCAATTGTTTTTATTGGCTATCTGGAGAGTGCACTATAGACTGTAAAGAATACCTGTCATTAATTTTCTTAAACAATTTTTGAGTGATAAATTAAGCGACACTATGGCAGAGCTAGTTCAGGCAGGCAACTCAGACACAGCATTAATCCACGTCGCATCAATCAACCAGTGGCATACGCTCAATAATTTGACGCGGCCTACTAAACCGCAGTCACTCACCACACTGCTCCTACAACTGCTCGCTCACTGATGCACCACACTATACTCCTGCTAGCTGCTGCACCACACTATGCACCCGCACTTGCTGCTGCCTACCTCCACCCCAGCTTCCACCTATTTAAGATCTGTTGCTCAGTATCCGATGCAGATATCGGCTCCCTACCCATGGCTCTCTTAGTAACAAAACAAATTGATCTTTGCCCCCTATCAATTTGGGCTTGAGGTGTTTCATCAATGTTTGCCAGTTGACTATTTTGATTGACAGTGTCACTTATTTTTTTATTTGATATTGTTACATTATTTAGGAAAAAATAAAACACAAAAGGTGCAGCGCTCAGGAGGAAATGGGGAAAATGAAGACCTGCATGGTAAGCATTCATATGTGCATATAATTTGGGGGCTTAAAGACTGTCTTACTTTCAAAATGGGCCTGTTTAGTTTAACTGTGTCAGTGAAGTGAGACCTAATGAGTTGGTTGGAAACAACAGTTCTTTGTGATAGCATTTGCTGTACACCTATTATTAATCATCATCATCATTAACAACTTAAATGGTTTAATGCACTTTAATGCTCTAATAACAATAAACTATTCCTGCATTCTTTATTCTCTTTCTGATAATGAATGATGAATGATGATGATTATTTTCTATAGAACCATCAGCAAAGGAGACACCTACCGAGAGGACTGAAATGTCACCACCACCCAAGAAACACAAACCACAATTAACAGATGATGGGATAGCTTCGGAAGTCAGTGCTGCAAGGCCTTCCTCCAAAGGTGAACTCTTACACCCCTCTTTTGTATGTCATTAATGATTGATTGTTCTTTTTTGGAGATGTACTGTCAGGGCACACATTAAACAAAAAAAAATGCTAGATGTTGTTGTAGGAGTAAAAACAACCACATAGGAATATAAAAATATACTCTCCACACCCTTAAATTACCACCTTGCATACAAATCCATGCTTTTTTCCTTTCAAATCCATCAGTCACTCTCTGCCAAGTCAAAATTAGCAGCTATCAACTAGAAAGATGGATTGTACAGCATGTTATACTCTGCAGCACAAATACATAAATGGACAACAGCAGACATACCACGAAATGTTTTCATTATTTAGTTTTTCTCTGAAGTGCCAAAATGGCGGTGAGTTCTTTGAAAGGAAGCATATATGAAAGTTCTGTTTTGTTTATTTTTATATATATATATATATATATATATATATATATATATATATATATATATATGTGGATTCCTGGGTGCTTACAGTGGCTGGAGCAGTTTAATGAGTGGATGGATGCATAGGAATAGCTTGTATTTGTTCTAACATGAGTTGCTTCTTCAGTAAGAGTAACAATGCAAGTTGGAATAATTGTTAACAAAGCGAAAGTTGCTAAAGCCGGATCGGTTCGCAGCCGAGTGTGAAGCGGCTGGGATGAGGATCAGCACCTCCAAATCAGAGGCCATGGTTCTCAGCAGGAAACCGATGGATTGTCTACTCCAGGTAGGGAATGAGTCTTTACCCCAAGTGAAGGAGTTCAAGTATCTTGGGGTCTTGTTCTCGAGTGAGGGTAAAATGGAATGAGAGATGGGCCGGAGAATTGGAGCAGCGGGTGCGGTGTTGCAGTCGCTCTATCGCACCGTTGTGACGAAAGAGAGAGCTGAGCCAGAAGGCAAAGCTCTCAATCTACCGGTCTATCTTCGTTCCTACTCTCACCTATGGTCATGAAGGGTGGGTCATGACCGAAAGAACGAGATCGCGGATACAAGCGGCGGAAATGAGTTTCCTCCGGAGGGTGGCTGGCATCTCCCTTAGGGATAGGGTGAGAAGTTCAGCCATTCGTGAGGGACTCGGAGTAGAGCCGCTGCTTCTTTGCGTAGAAAGGAGCCAGTTGAGGTGGTTCGGGGATCTAGTAAGGATGCCACCTGGGAAAGGGAAAGGGAAGTTTGGGATGCCCTGCTGGAACTGCTACCTCCGCGACCCGACCCCGGACAAAGCGGATGATGATGATGATGATGATGAAGTTGCTAAAGCCATAATCACCGTAGTAGTACTTGTTTGATGGTATTAATGTCTTACATATAATTCTTTGGACATACTACGTAGTAGGATATACTAGATGGATTTATTCCATCCATAATGTTTTACTTACTGTCCACTGTAGCAGCCTTGGGCCAAAATGTTTAAGAACATGCTATATACTGTCGTTTCTAACTGAAAATTTTGTTTGAAAAACTATTAATCCATATTATTTTCAAGAATTTATAAACAGTGAGCCCACGATAGTGACTGGCAGAACCTGCAATTCTATGTTTATAACCGCATTACGGCCAACAAAAGGAAATGGCAAAGCACATAGTGTGAAGATTACCAACTCTCTGGTATGGCAATTTTTGTTTACATTTGCATGCAAACGAAAACTGCACTTGAATGTTTTGGATTATATTGTTTTCATCTGAAGTGCCTTCATATACTGTATTTATATGTGGATTCTCATTTGAAAACTCAGGCAACAGGAGTTTGATTGTTTTGAGCTTTGTGAATATGAACTGATAAAAAGTTTAATTGTGCAATTATGTTTTGGAGTTCAATTAATAGTTAGTACCACCATAATACAACTACTACTTGTCTGCTACTACTATTACTAAGTGTCAGGTGATTCAGTAGTAGTTAGTGCTGCAATCACTAAGGGCGGATCCAAACGCAGCCACAAAGAGTGGAGTTGAGCTATGAAAAAGGGGTTTATTGTAGTCATAATTGGGGAATGAGGATGGCCGAGCACAGCAGGATGGTGATGGGAAGAGACTTTTCAACGGATGCAATAATCTAAAGATTTCTGTCTGAGATTATCTCTCAGTGCATGTTAGATACTTGTCAGGGTTTGGCTGCTACAAACACCATGGGAAAATCCATGAACCACGTGTCTGGTTATGATGCTAAATATTCATGTATGCGGTTTTCCTTTCTTCACTTTCCTTTCTTCTTAATGCTTTAAATTGTAAATACCATAGACAAATACTATTGTAGGTGACGGTACATTAGATTACATGTCATGATTTATTAGATTTTTATGTACCACTTCACCAAACTAATAGACTTGGTGTTAGGGTTAGGGTTGTTGTGGCTTAACGAATTCTGAGCCACCTGTTGTGTCGAGTTGCCTGTGTGTGTTTGGACTCGTCTCTCTTTCTTTCCCAGTCAATAGCGGAGATGGTTGCAAAGTTGTATTACATTGTAATTTATTATTTTTATGTGATGCAGCTTACAAACATAAACTTGTGTATAAACTTAACAAAAAAAGGAGCTCGTGGTGGAAAGACTGCTCCACCGTCTAATCATGTCTTTGCCATTTCTCAACTCTAAAATAGTCAGACATGATGTCATTTCCTGCCCGACTGGGGCCACGGTGCATTCTAAAGGGCAGCAGGGGGAATCCTTCTAAACTCATTCCTTTAAATAAATACAATAATTAAATATACAAACACATCAGACAAAAATTAGAAACCCTTTGTATTGAATTTATTGTATTGTTATATGCAAATATTGCTTTGCCTCTGTTATTAGTGTGGGAGAACTTAAATTGGAAGACTTGACAAACCCAACTCTCCTCTTTGTGTTTGGTCTGTCTGCTTTATCTGCAGGCATTGACTCTCAAAATAAAGGCATCAAAGAAAACTTCATCTTGTAATGTCTTGCTCCCCATTAATATGCAAAATTTATAGTTACAATTATAAATATTTTTTATTGATAAGTTGAATGAGACATGATATCCTAATTTCTAAATTTTCCCTCAATTTAAATATGTACTCAATACTCAGCTATGCTATTTAGAAAGCATGGTCCTTGAAAGGGGGGTGTCTATGGAAGGTCCTCATACAGTAGCAAAAACAAGTGTGTGTGTGTGTGTGTGTGTGTGTGTGTGTGTCTGTAAGAGTGTGTGTGTGTGTGTGAGTGTGTGTGTGAGTGTGTGTGTGTGTTTATGTGTGTGTGTCTGTGTGAGAGTGTGTGTGTGTGTGTCTGTGAGTGTGAGTGTGTGTGTGTATGTGAGTATGTGTGTGTGAGTGTGTGTATGTGTGTGTGTGTGTGTGTATGTTACCTACTCTAGATGTCCCCGTTGTGCTGCTCTGTGGATGGGCAGGTGTCCAGTGTGTTTGGGTACGTTGGCGTCAGCTCCGTTCTGTAGCAGTGTGGAGAGAAGCTCAGGATTCCCAGAGGCAGACGCTTGGTAAGGGATAGTGGCGCAGTCCTCTGTCTGCAATCGCACATTTGCACCTACAAGATACACACAGAGACACACACTGAGATCTAACCCTAACCAAACACACAGATCAGTCCTCTGTCTGAAATCGCACATTTGCACCTACAAGATACACACAGAGACACACACTGAGATCTAAACATAACCCTAACCAAACACACAGATCAGTCCTGTCTGAAATCGCACATTTGCACCTACAAGATACACACAGAGACACACACTGAGATCTAAACATAACCCTAACCAAACACACAGATCAGTCCTCTGCGATCACATTTCTGAACCTACGTGACCTACAGCAACACACATACCCATGGTTCTAAAGATACACACACATACCCATGGTTCTAAAGATACACACACATACCCATGGTTCTAAAGATACACACACATACCCATGGTTATAAAGATACACACAAATACGCATGGTTAAAAAGATACACACTGTAGGGTGACTGGGTTACTACTTCTTGTGTGTAAATTACTCTTTATCAATTTGTAGATTATCAATTAATTCATAAATTAATATTATAATCGATCAAGGTGATGAAGGGTAATTACCTATACGGAGCACCACCACACAGAATTTTAGCTTAGGTTAAGCATGGCTCTGCGGGAAACCGAATCAATTTAGCATTCATTTAATAAGTAGTTGAAGTTTTAGTCTCAATTCTGAAGTAGTGACGTTCTATGTTACGAGAATTTAATGATTGTGTGAAAACAAAGATATGACACAGCTGGGATTGATTGCAAAGCAATTATATTTATTGTTTCCTTGTTTGAATAAACGTGGAAAAGAAATGTGGGTTTGAACAAAGGTTTCTTTGCTCTGACGTGGTGAAGTTTGAAATTGTTGCAAGGAGTCTTCCGGCCTGTAGTGAGGTCAAAGGCCTAAATCCTTTGTTGTGAGAGTTGCTGGTGAAGGAATAAAAGGGGTGAAATTATATCAATCCGAGTAACGCAGGGCGGACGTCCCAGGTTACGTGCGAATGTTAAAAGCAATAGTTTCCTGGATGGGAACTCTATTTAAGCTAGTTTGAGAAGGGGTGTCCAAAAGGTGGCTGAGGTCACCTGATTGGCCACAGGGCAGTGAATAGATGTGTAAATTATCTCACTGTATGAGATAACAGTTGGCAGCTTGCTTAGCTCAAATCATTTTTTTTCCATTTATAACTGTAGGCTTGGAATTTGTTCTATATAACGTCTGCAAAGCTTACAAAATGTCAATGTGAACATTTTCATACCAAACACTACCAGGCTGATTATGTTAGTTCATTTCGAAATACAAATACACAATATATATCTATTATTACAAAATACAAACGATTGATGTTACAATTTCTTCTCATTGTCAATGTCCAATAATTTAATTTAATGTTCCTTAGGCAACAGTTTCTTAATCCCAATTTACTAATTCTTAGAGTGGAAGCAGTGGGCTGTTTGGTTTAAATCTCAGGAGTTGTAAGAGGAACAGGCTGGCCCCCCCCCTGGTTTGTTCACAATGGCCATTTGGGCCTGTTCTTTTGATCTTAACCAGAGGGGGGGGGGGGGGATTTGGTGATTGGATCCCCTACAACACACATATCCATGGTTCTAAAGATACACACACATACCCATGGTTATTAAGATACACACACATACCCATGGTTATAAAGATACACACACATACCCATGGCTATAAAGATACACACACATACCCATGGCTATAAAGATACACACACATACCCATGGTTCTAAAGATACACACACATACCCATGGTTCTAAAGATACACACATATACCCATGGCTATAAAGATACACACACATACCCATGGTTCTAAAGATACACACACATACCCATGGCTATAAAGATACACACACATACCCATGGCTATAAAGATACACACACATACCCATGACTATAGAGATACACACACATACCCATGACTATAGAGGTACACACACCTACATACACTGAGATCCCTATGTGACAGCACATGCAGCAACACACACACTCATGCGTGATTATAAAGATACATACACATGCAGGGATCTTACTGGTATCTACAAGAAATACATTTTAGATTTAGCACAGTTAACTGTTAGTTAAACTGTCAAAGTAATCTTTGAATGAGGAAAGTTTATTAAACTATGTATTGATATAGGAATACTGCAGGGAGCTGGCACATTTTAACTTGAATTTCTTTAAAGTATATAAAAGTTATGTTATAAAAAATATATATATATCACAGGGCCTTTTCCTTACGAACATTTGACAAACAGCAAAACCTCAAGTTAGGTCTGTGTTAGCATTCAGATAACTGTTCATACTATGTTTAAAAACTAGAAAGTACTTTTTAAATTTAGTGCAACATTTTATACATAAAAATAACAATAAACCTAAATAGTAGGCCTGTATTGCCGTAGTTGCTTTACCAGCATACGGTGTGTTATTACCAATATAACCCTAACCCTAAATACTAGGCCTGTACTGTTACCAGCATACAGTGTGGAACTCCCAATAGAACCAGTACAACTATAAAGAAGGTTCACTCTGATGACTATCACACCACTAGTGTATTGTATTGGATTACTGGCAGCAGGGCCACTGAGCTGCCAGGTATCACTGCAGTAAGCCGGGAATCAAATGACGGGTACCTTTTAGCAGAAGGCTCTGCCCCACCCCCAGCTCTCCTTTCAGTGCAGCCAGTGCCAAGGGCGTGAAGCCAAGAGAGCAGTGTGGGTCTGGCTGAGCTCCAACCTCTAGAAGCAGGTCCAACAGCTGCACTCTGCCCAGCCGAGAAGCCTCACGAAGGGGCCCTCGCCTGTGGCTTCCTGCCTGGTTCACACTGCAGCCAGAGTTAAGAAGGAGCTCCACCATGTCAAACTGGTTGTTCCTGATTGCTAGGAGCAGGAAAGGGATTATTTAAGCATGGAGTTTTACATACAGTGCATCCGGAAAGTATTCATACCCCTTCACATTTTCCACATTTTATTATGTTACAGCCTAATTCCAAAATGGATTAAATAAAAAAAAATTCTCAACATTCTACATACAATACCGCATAATGACAAAGTGAAAGAATATTTTTAGAATTTTTTGCATATGTATTAAAAAATTTTTTTTTTTATATCACATGTACATAAGTATTCACACCCTTTGCTGTGACACTCAAAATTGAGCTCAGGCGCACCCCGTTTCCACTGACCATCCTTGAGATGTTTCTACAACTTGATTGGAGTCCACTTGTGGTAAATGAAATTGATTGGACATGATTTGGAAAGGCACACACCTGTTTATATAAGGTCCCACAGTTGACAGTGCATGTCAGAGCACAAACCAAGTTATGAAGTCCAAGGAATTGTCTGTAGACCTCCGAGACAGGATTGTATCGAGGCACAGATCTGGGGAAGGCTCCAAAAATATTTCTGCAGCATTGAAGGTCCCAACGAGCACAGTGGTCTCCATCGTTCGCAAATGGAAGAAGTTTGGAACCACCAGGACTCTTCCTAGAGCTGGCCGCCCGGCCAAACTGAGCAATCGGGGGAGAAGGGCCTTGGTCAGGGAGGTGACCAAGAACCCAATGGTCACTCTGACATAGCTCCAGTGTTCCTCTGTGGGGATGGGAGAACCTTCCAGAAGGACAACCATCTCTGCAGCACTCCACCAATCAGGCCTTTATGGTAGAGTGGCCAGACGGAAGCCACTCCTTAGTAAAAGGCACATGACAGCCCGCATGGAGTTTGCCAAAAGGCACCTGAAGGACTCTCAGACCATGAGAAACCAAATTCTCTGGTCTGATGAAACCAAGATTGAACTCTTTGACCTGAATGCCAAGCGTCATGTCTGGAGGAAACCAGAAACTGCTCATCACCTGGCCAATACCATCCCTACAGTGAAGCATGGTGGTGGCAGCATCATGCTGTGGGGGTGTTTTTCAGCGGCAGGAACTGGGAGGCCAGTCAGGATCAAGGGAAAGATGAATGCAGCAATATACAGAGAGATCCTTGATAAAAACCTGCTCCAGAGCGCTCTGGACCTCAGACTGGGGCAAAGGTTCACCTTCCAACAGGACAACGACCCTAAGCACACAGCCAATATAACAAAGGAGTGGCTTCGGGACAAGTCTGTGAATGTCCTTGAGTGGCCCAGCCAGAGCCCAGACTTGAATCCGATTGAACATCTTTGGAGAGATCTGAAAATGGCTGTGCACCGACGCTCCCCATCCAACCCGATGGAGCTTGAGACGATCTGCAAAGAAGAATGGGAGAAACTGCCCCAAAATAGGTGTGGCAAGCTTGTAGCATCATACTCAAGAAGACTTGAGGCTGTAATTGCTGCCAAAGGTGCTTCAACAAAGTATTGAGTAAAGGCTGTGAATACTTATGTACATGTGATATTCATCATCATCATCTTCATCCACTTTGTCCGGGGTCGGGTCGCGGAGGTAGCAGTTCCAGTAGGGCATCCCAAACTTCCCTTTCCCGGGCCACATTTACCAGCTCTGACTGGGGGATTCCAAGGCGTTCCCAGGCCAGTGTGGAGATATAATCCCTCCACCTGGTCCTAGGTCTGCCCCGCGGCCTCTGCCCAGCTGGACGTGCCTGGAACACCTCCCTAGGGAGGCGGCCAGGTGGCGTCCTTACTAAATGCCCGAACCACCTCAACTGGCTCCTTTCTACGCAAAGAAGCAGCGGCTCTACTCCGAGTCCCTCACGAATGGCTGAACTTCTCACCCTATCCCTAAGGGAGATGCCAGCCACCCTCCGGAGGAAACTCATTTCCGCCGCTTGTATCCGCGATCTCGTTCTTTCGGTCATGACCCACCCTTCATGACCATAGGTGAGAGTAGGAACGAAGATAGACCGGTAGATTGAGAGCTTTGCCTTCTGGCTCAGCTCTCTCTTCGTCACAACGGTGCGATAGAGCGACTGCAACACCGCACCCGCTGCTCCAATTCTCCGGCCCATCTCTCATTCCATTTTACCCTCACTCGAGAACAAGACCCCGAGATACTTGAACTCCTTCACTTGGGGTAAAGACTCATTCCCTACCTGGAGAAGACAATCCATCGGTTTCCTGCTGAGAACCATGGCCTCAGATTTGGAGGTGCTGATCCTCATCCCAGCCGCTTCACACTCGGCTGCGAACCGATCCAATGAGTGCTGCAGGTCGCAGATCGATGATGCCATCAGGACCACATCATCTGCAAAAAGCAGTGAAGCAATCCTTTGCCCACCAACCCGCAGCCCCCCTCCCCCGCATCTACGCCGTGAGATCTTGTCCATGAATATCACAAACAGGATAGGTGACAAAGCGCAGCCTTGGAGGAGGCCAACCCTCACCAGAAACGAGTCCGACTTACTGCCGAGAATCCGGACACAGCTCTCGCTTTGGGAGTACAGAGATTGGATGGCCCTGAGTAGAGACCCCCTCACCCCATACTCTCGCAGCACCTCCCACAGTATCTCCCGGGGAACCCGATCATACGCCTTCTCCAAATCCACAAAACACGTTTAGACCGGATTGGCATACTCCCAGGCCCCCTCAAAGATCCTCGCGAGGGTTAAAAGCTGGTCCGTTGTTCCACGACCAGGCCGGAAACCGCATTGTTCCTCCTCAATCCGAGGTTCGACTATCGGTCGATCCCTCCTTTCCAGCACCCTGGCGTATACTTTCCCGGGGAGGCTGAGTAATGTGATGCCTCTGTAGTTGGCACACACTCTCCGGTCCCCTTTTGAACAGGGGAACCACCACCCTGGTCTGCCACTCCTTAGGTACTGTCCCCGACTTCCACGCAATGTTGATAAGACGTGTCATCCATGACAGTCCCTCAACACCCAGAGCCTTCAGCATTTCTGGGCGGATCTCATCAACCCCTGGGGCTTTGCCACTGTGGAGTTGTTTGACTACCTCAGTGACCTCTGCCAGGGAGATTTATGCTGATCCCCCATCATCCTCCAGCTCTGCCTCTACTATAGAGGGTGGGTTTGTCGGGTTCAGGAGTTCCTCAAAGTGTTCCTTCCACCTCCCAATCACCTTGTCAGTTGAGGTCAACAGTGTCCCATCCTTACTGTATACAGCTTGGATGGTTCCCTGCTTTCCCCTCCTGAAGTGTCGGATGGTCTTCTAGAACCGCTTTGGTGCCAACCGAAAGTCCTTCTCCATGGTTTCTCCGAACTCCTCCCACACCCGCTGCTTTGCCTCTGCCACGGCCGAGGCTGCAGTCCTTCGGGCCTGTAGGTACCTTGCAACTGCCTCCGGAGTCTCCCGGGATAACATATCCCGGAAGGCCTCCTTCTTCAATCGGACGGCTCCCCTGACCACCAGTGTCCACCAGGATGTTCGAGGGTTACCGCCCCTTGTGGCACCTAAGACCTTGAGACCACAGCTCTCAGACGCAGTTTTAGCAATGGAGGCTTTGAACATCGCCCACTCCGGTTCAATGCCCCCAGCCTCCACAGGGATGCCAGAGAAGCCCCGCCGGAGGTGTGAGTTGAAGGCCTCCCGGACCGGGGACTCCTCCAGATGTTCCCAGTTCACCCACACTACACGTTTGGGCTTACCAGGTCTGTCCAGAGGCTTCCCCCGCCACCTGACCCAACTCACCACCAGATGGTGATCAGTTGACAGCTCCGCCCCCCTCTTCACCCGAGTGTCCAAAACATATGGCCTCAGGTCCGATGATACGATAACAAAATCGATCATCGACCTTCTGCCTAGGGTGCTCTGGTACCGAGTACACTTATGAGCATCCTTATTTAATCCATTTTGGAATTAGGCTGTAACATAATAAAATGTGGAAAAAGTGAAGGGGTATGAATACTTTCCAGATGCACTGTATGCATAGATTTATACAAAAATGTTACAAAATGTTCTCTAACTATGACTCATGACCTAAGTTTAAAAAAAATCTAGTTATGGCCTTTCTCTTATACCCTTAAAGGCACCATAAATAATTGCTTGCTGCAAATCTAACTCCTTTAGGGTTAGGGGTTAGGGTTAGGGTTAGGTTAGGGGATGAAAACCACATATGCTCCCTCTCAAATGGTCCCTTGTTAAACAACTTTTCTTCTGAAGGTGTCACTGTAACCAAAATCGGTGTGCTTGAAGTTCTTGTTGCCTTGAACATGTGTGTACAATTTGGTGTCTCTATCTTGTTTCTATCATTGAGCTGCCATAGACCCTCATTGAAAACCTCTGCAATACTCGTCCTGTCCACAAGAGGTCCCTTTCAGGGTTTTTGGACTATAGCTAGCCCAAAGTCAGTCTTTGTTGAATAACTTGTTTTCTGAAAGTCGTACAGAGGTGAAACTTAGCTCTACCCCCACTAAAATGGGGTCGTCCGTTCCTATGGTCCCAAGGTCAATTCTGTGGGTCATCGGGAAGTGGGTCAAAGGTCAAATAGACTGGTTTCAAAGATAGTCACACATTCTTTGTGAATGTGTTGGAGCCTTGAAATGTGGTGTGAGTCACTGTCTATGCCCCTGGTAGCAGTGTGCAAAATTTGGTGTATCTAGAATGCTTAAACCAATAAAATAAACAAAATGGGGCCTATAAAAGATAAAATTATATAAGGAGTACAGGATCAAAGTAAATCTAAAATAACTCCTCAATTGTATGCAGTTCATATTCTATTTCGGAATCTAGAACAAGACGAGTGTCATCTATTTATTAAAAATAGTATTAAATGCACTTATGAAGCGACTCTAGAAAATGCAAGTCCCCCACAACCCCTGATGTACAATGAGCGCATACCTGTATCAAAACAGTGAAATGCATCACAAGTATAGGTTCAATATGATCACTGCTCCCCGGTAGGTACACTCAATAATGCCCCCCAGTGGCCAGATCCAGTAAATGGATACTAGTATTTCTCCTTTAGACCACTGTGTGCAATAGTTTGCCATCTTACAATCCATGCTCGCTCCACCCCGTCTAGTCCTCTTTGTCCATTCCCTGATTCCCTGTAACCCACCGATTGTGGGGTGAATAATGAGCGGGAACAGAATGGAGGCGTGCGGGAAGACCCTAGTGGCCTGTAAAAATAGTGCAGAGGCCTGTTTTTTATTGGTCTCTACCGTCCCTGAGTGGTTGTTGAGGCCAAAAGCTAAGATTACTTTCCTGACCATTGTATGGGGCGTAGTGTGTTTGGCCAGGATGTGAGACGCGTGGAATAGGCGTGCCCCCGGGTAGCAGTCCACCTGCACCTCGTTGTTGGGGATCGGGGGTAGTCTATTTAAGTTTGAATCACCCATAATTAGTATGGGCCGGTTAGGGGAGATCGCCCAGCTTTTTTTGTTACCCCTGTGGGGGTGGCGTGTAAACTGGATTATGGGTGGTACGGTTGCGGGTGGGTCCTCACTGGTAGGGACTAGGGGAGTCAATTTGTTGTGGTGGGGTTGTTTTTGTGCAGAGGTTGTTGGGGGCTGCAACATTAGGTCGTCCATAGTAGGCGAGAACAACGTGTATAGTTCCATCAGTGAGAGGGGGTCATCATCAATTAGTAACAGACTTGAGTTCTGAGAGTCATCATCCCGGGGAGAGGGGCCTGGGGTGGTGTTACAGTGGGGTGAGGGTGTGTCGTACCCCGTAACAGAGAACGGGCTCGACGCCGCCCTTGTGGGCTCTGTGGTCGGGGATGCTAGGGGGCGGGTGACCAGGGCTAGATCACCGGCGTCCTCTTCACTGTGCCATTCCATTTCCTCGACCCCAGAGAGTTCCAGGGTTAGGGTTAGGGTTAGGGTTAGGGGTTAGGGGTTAGGGTTAGGGTTAGGGTTAGGGTATTTCTCAAAAAAACCAGAATTTAAACCTAGAAATGATGGCCGTCTCGTTGATAATCTGGCTTTTCCTTAGGAAAAACGACATTTTGAAAATTGCGGAACTCCGCGAAGGCTTCGCGGATCTTGCAATTCTGTACCGACCCCGTGGAAAAAGCCGTACCGGGAAAAAACAGCCGTAATTTTGAGGGGACAATATTCCGTACGGGGTTAGGGCTTTTTTACTGTTTTTCTTATTTAAATTTTTTTTATTTTGGTGACTCTCACCACCAGGTGGCGCAAAGGTGCGAATTTGGGGAAAGCCATTGAAATTCAGGATTTTTTATCTTTTGGGTTAAAATTTGCCTTAGAATTCTGGATTTTATGCTCGGAATTCCGGTACCTTTTCAGAATTCCAAGGCATCCAAATCCACATTCTCCCCTTTTAAATCCGTATTTTGTATTCAAATCAAATGCCATAATGTTGAGGTTTAAATGTGGATCTTTGCAAGTGAAGGGTCCTCAGTGACTAATTGAAAATAGCCAGAGAGTTCCCCGTGGGAGGATGGGGGGACGGTCGGGAGGAGTGGCGGGATCCGAGGGGGCTCCATTCCCTCCAGATCCCCCCGAAGCT
This sequence comes from Galaxias olidus, assembly GCA_026901105.3. NCBI lineage: Eukaryota > Metazoa > Chordata > Actinopteri > Galaxiiformes > Galaxiidae > Galaxias > Galaxias olidus. The sequence continues at coordinate 68,154 of JAPMUY010009058.1, forward strand.
CCCCGCCGACAAGTCCCCCTGTGGCATTATGCATGGGGGGAGCTCGAGTAGAGAGTATGTCCCCCTGTGGCATTATGCATGGGGGGAGCTCGAGTAGAGAGTATGTCCCCCTGTGGCATTATGCATGGGGGGAGCTCGAGTAGAGAGTATGTCCCCCTGTGGCATTATGCATGGGGGAGCTCGAGTAGGAGTATGTCCCCCTGTGGCATTATGCATGGGGGGAGCTCGAGTAGGGAGTATGTCCCCCTGTGGTATTATGCATGGGGGGAGCTCGAGTAGGGAGTATGTCCCCCTGTGGCATTATGCATGGGGGGAGCTCGAGTAGGGAGTATGTCCCCCTGTGGTATTATGCATGGGGGGAGCTCGAGTAGAGAGTATGTCCCCCTGTGGCATTATGCATGGGGGGAGCTCGAGTAGGGAGTATGTCCCCCTGTGGTATTATGCATGGGGGGAGCTCGAGTAGAGAGTATGTCCCCCTGTGGTATTATGCATGGGGGGAGCTCGAGTAGAGAGTATGTCCCCCTGTGGTATTATGCATGGGGGGAGCTCGAGTAGAGAGTATGTCCCCCTGTGGCATTATGCATGGGGGGAGCTCGAGTAGAGAGTATGTCCCCCTGTGGCATTATGCATGGGGGGAGCTTGAGTAGGGAGTATGTCCCCCTGTGGCATTATGCATGGGGGGAGCTCGAGTAGAGAGTATGTCGGGTGGTGGTACGAGCACCCGATTTTGGGGGATGGTCCCAGGTCAGGCAGGAGGTGGTGGGGACGTGGATGGGATGGAAGAGGGCGTCCAACACTGCGGTGCGTGCAGCAGGGCCTCCACCTGGAGTACACGGGAGGAGGAGGGTGGTGTCGGGGGCGTGGTGCTACACCGTGGTGTGTGGGCCTGGGGCTGGGGCGTGGGCGGGGGTGGGGGTGGTGCTGGCCTGTTGGGGGGAGGGGGTGGGGTTTTGGAAGGACCTTCACGGGGCAGTTCGAGGCCAAACAGTTGGCGCATCGTTGTTGAGTTAGAGAGGGTGACTAAAGGGGGAGCCCCTGGAGTGTTGCCCCGTTCCTGATTGCCGGTGTAGAGGTGGTGTGTGGGGGCAGGAGGGGTTAGGGTGAACATGGGTTCAGACGGACCCGTTTTTATTGTGGATACCGGGGGCGAGAAGGCCGGTGCTTGGTCAAGGGGGAAGATACGGACTGGTAGGTGGGTAAGGGCTAGATGGAAAGTTTTCTGCATCACAGTTTCCTTTGAGTCTTGGGCTGCCCAGCGTGCGCCGAGCTCCCACGCGTCCGCCCAATTACTACAAACTAAATTAGAAAGGGTATGGGATAGGGACCGGGCCGAGAGGTCATAACGTGACCTGAGAATGGAATAACACATAGTCATCCACGTGTCGGTAGCCTCAAGCAGCGCATCCCAGGTAATATGGTTGACAGAGGAGGGCCTAAACATGGAGGCTAGTTCCTGGATTCTGGCTTCGTAGCCCGGTGGTTTAGTACCCCCCGTAACAAAGGCATCTACCTGGGAGAGATGGTGTAATGCCCTGATCAAGGTGCCAATTACCTTAGCTGCATTAGTCACCGACCTCCCGTAGGAGCGCCTGGCCTCACCCCTGGTAATATTATGCCTGTCCGAGGGTAGCGGCAGGCCTAAGGCCGCACCCGGTGTTTTGAGGGGAGGCCCGTCTGTGGCGGTGGTCTGTTCCACTGATGGGTCGCTGGTAGTGGTGGTGTGCGGCTTGGAAGGTGGGATAGTGACTCTCAATTTTTTTAGCCGTTTCCCGGGGGTGTTTGTGGTTGGTATGGCGGTCATACTTGCGAAGGCCTGGTGACGAGGGTTCCATCGTGTTCTTTTGCTGGTTTGTTGAGGGTGGGGGCGAGGGAGGGTGCCCTCCTGAGGATGGGCGGCTCCTGCCGAAGCCTTCGTGTGCCTCTTGAGGAGTGAGGCTGGGTGCTGGTGGCCAGGGTGGGCCTTTATACCAGTCCTTTGAGGGTAGGGGCCCGGAGGGGTCCCCTCCCGAGGACGAGCGTAGCGTGGTGGAGCGGCTAGACTCCTGTTTGGGGGTATGGTGGGGTGGTGGCGGCTCGGGTGCGCTTTATGACCAGTCCATCGAGGGTAGGGGCTGGGGGGGTTTTTCTCCCTAGGACGAGTGGGGCGCACCGAAGCGGCCATGGCCTTTTTTGTGGGGCGGGGGTTGTTGTTGCCCGGGCGTGGGGGACTGGGTGTTGGGCGGCGGTGTTGGGTGAGGTCCAGACGTTGCCCCCTAGCCCAAGCTGGCTTTTTGGAGCGGTTGCCGGAGCCGAGTCCCAGCCTCTGTCTTGGGGCCCATTGTGTGTGTTGGTCCCGATGCAGGTTCGAGCCCCGTGGTCCAGAGTCCCGGCGGGCCCCCCGATAGGGGTCTGATCCCAGGCCAGGCGGCGCTCTGTTCCTGTCCTCGGGGGAAAGGTCCATTAGGGGTCTAGGGGCGTTCTGTGTGACCGATTCGTCACGGGATTCACGCCGGTCATAGGGGCCGGGTCTGTGACTCTGCCTGGTGTGGCGTTCAATTGGTGGCCACTCCTCCTCATCCAGGGTTGAGATGGCACAACGTGAATGACGTGAGTTACAGTTGTCGTCGTCACCACGGTGAGCCCTGTAGAGTGGGCGGGCCATGATCAGTGGGTTGGGGCTGGAGAAGGGGCCGATGGTAGGTTGGGTAAAGGGCAGGAGAGTGGGCAGTGCGGACGGAGATGGAGGGCTATGTGGGTAATAGGTGTATGTGCTGCGGTGTATGTGCTGCGGTGTGTGTGCTGCGGTGTAGGTGCAAAGAACAGGTAAACAATATATATCTATATATACACACAACAACACTAAAAATAACACTAAAAATAACAATAAAGGGGAGTCCAGTGAAGTCGGGTATGTAGACGTCTGGGCAGTAGGGGGCGGTGGAAGGGTGGGTGGTAAGGTGACAAGTCGGTCAGAGGGGTGGTGTGAAAGGTAGTCGGGTAGGGGAGAGTCAAGGGGGAGCAATGGGTGGAAAAAAATAAAATAAAATAAAGAGTCAGTCCTGGTTATTTGGTTGGGGTGGGGTGGGCCAGGTGAGGGGGGGGGGGGTTATGGAGATGCAGATGAAGAGAAGAGGAGAGGGGGATGGATGGGAGGAGAGGATGGAGCAGGAATCGGGCCCGGTGGTCCTACGGCAACCTAGACACTGGCTGGGAGAGAAGAGAAGAGAGGGACAGTTAGCATGGGGGTTGTTGAGGAGAGAGAGAGGGGGTGGTTTTTTTTTGGGGGGGGGGGAATTTTGGGGGGAAATGGAATGGGGGGAGAGAGAGCGACAAGGAGAGACAGGAAGAAAGATGAGATAAAAATAAACAAAAGGCCAAAAACGTGGAGGATTGCTCCCTGGGCGGTGCCCCCTGCCAGGGTCCAATACCAAATACGCAGAGATTCAGGCAAAACTCCCACCGGCCACGACCGGTTTCGTCCTCCTTAGGACTCATCAGGTGGCAAAGATAGAAATTAAAACCCAGCAGGTAAATATAAGCACCAATCTACAGACATCAGAGATAATCGGAATGAAAAAGTTTTCTGATTATTTCTCAAGCTGACTGACCTAAAACAGAGAGAGAGAGAGAGAGAGAGAGAGAGAGAGAGAGAGAGAGAGAGTGAGGGTGAGAGAAAGAGGGGAGGAGAGAGAGAGAGAGAGAGAGAGCGGTGTGTAGGGGGGAAAAATGTGGGAATAGGAATAATGTGTGTCGGGTAGTAGTTGTGCTGGAGGTGAAGGGAGGGAGAAGTCCGGGGGGGGGGGGGGGGGGGGGGTTTGTATAAGTGGGAGGTAGAAAGATGTGTGAGTGGGTAATGTGTGTGTGGGTAGTAGTTGTGCTGGAGGTGAAGGGAGAAGGAGAAGTCCGGGGGGGGGGGGGGTGTATAAGTGTACAGTAGGTATAAAGATGTGTGGAGTGGGTAATGATGTGTGTGGGTAGGTAGGTATGTAGGAAAAGAGGACTGCAAGATGCTAAAACTGTGTGGAAGAATAATTCCAAAGACCATCACTGGGAAATGCTCTCATCTTGTGGCAGAAAAGTGTCATTACATGTGTATCGCAGTGATCGACGTGTGGGGAGAAGGGAGTGGAGAGAGCGAGATAGAGGGGGATGTATGTTTGTATGTGTCAATATGTGTTTATAGGGTAATGTGTAGGGTGAGTTGTAATGTAGGGTAAGTGGTAGTACTGGGATGGGAGGGTAGAGAGGGGAGTAGGGAGAGTGAGAAAGAGGGAGGTGTTTGTGTGTGTGTGTGTATAAATAAATGAAGAGAGAGCTATGATGTACTGCATGTAGTGTAAGTGGTAGTACTAGAATGAGGAGGGGTAGCGAGGGGAGGGGAGAGAGTGGGAGACCAGAGTGTGTGTATATGTATGTGTGTGTGTACATGTGCGTTTATCAGTAAATGTGTAGAGTAGGTAAATAGCATGTAGGGTGGGTGGTAGTGCTGGACATGAGGGGTAGAGGGGGGAGTGGAGAGAGCTGGAGAGAAAGGTGTGTGTAGGTGCATAGTAGGCGTGAAAATGTGTAGAGCAAGTTATAGTATGTGCAGGGTAGTGGGTTATATTGTGAGTGAGAAGAGGATGGGAGGGGAGTGGGGAGAGAGAGAGAGAGAAAGAGAGAGAGGGCAATGTATGTGTGAGTGTGCCTATGTGTGTGTATAAGGAGATGTGTAGAGCGAGTCATAAGGTGTGTAGGATAAGTGGTTAGGGTTAGGGTTAGGGTTAGGGTTAGGGTTAGGGTTAGGGTTAGGGGGTTAGGGTTAGGGTTAGGGTTAGGGTTAGGGTTAGGGTTAGGGTTAGGGTTAGGGTTAGGGGGTTAGGGTTAGGGTTAGGGTTAGGGTTAGGGTTAGGGTTAGGGTTAGGGTTAGGGTTAGGGTTAGGGTTAGGGTTAGGGGTTAGGGTTAGGGTTAGGGTTAGGTTTTTCTCTCTGAGATATCCCTCGCCAAGCAGTTCGATGCTTTGACCCGCATAGGCTTAGGATAGTGGCACTCATAACTCCAGATTCTACAGATCCACCAATTCCGGGACAGGGGAAAGTCCCCTCCGTTTCTCGAAATGTATGTATATTACAGGATATAACACATTCCGAAATCAGGCCGGGGCCCTACAATATCCCGTGTGCTTCTCAACAGGAAGGGTGAGCGATAGCTCGGGGACGTTTTTTTTGGAGGGGCCTGTTGAGAACATGGATCGCAGTCTCCTTATCCACTAAGGTTGTCATTGTGCCGGACTGAATTTTCTCTTGTGGGGTGGGGAGGGGTGGGGGTGGGGGTGGGGGGGTTTTGGGGGTCTCTTGTGGGGTAGGGTGACAGAATGGGAGGGGTGATACTTGACTCCAGCATGGTTAGGGCGAGGTATGAATCCCCTAGTGGTTGGGGTCAGGGTGGGGGAAGGGAGGGGTGATATTTGACTCCAGCATGACTCCAGCAGGTTAAGATGAGGTGTGAATCCCTTAGTGGTTAGGGTCAGGGTAAGGGAAGGGAGGGGTGATATTTGACTCCAGCAGGTTAAGTTGAGGCATGAATCCCCTAGTGGTTAGGGTCAGGGTGGGGGAAGGGAGGGGTGATATTTGACTCCGGCATGGTTAGGATGAGGCATGAATCCCCTAGTGGTTAGGGTTAGGGTGAGAGAATGGGAGGGGTGATGTTGCACTCCAGCTTGGTTAGGATGAGGCATGAATCCCCTAGTGGTTAGGGTCAGGGTGAGAGAATGGGAGGGGTGATGTTGCACTCCAGCATGGTTAGGATGACGCATGAATCCCCTATTGGTTAGGGTCAGCGTGAGAGAATGGGAGGGGTGATATTTGATTCCAGTATGGTAGGGATGAGGCATGAATTCCCTAGTGGTTAGGGTCAGGGTGAGAGAATGGGAGGGGTGATGTTTGATTCCAGCATGGTTAGGATGAGGCATGAATCTCCTAGTGGTTAGGGTCAGGGTGAGAGAATGGGAGGGGTGATGTTTGACTCCAGCATGGTTGAGTTGAGTTGTGAATCCCCTAGGGCTTAGGGTCAGGGTGAGACAATGGGCGGGGTGATATTTGACTCCAGCATGGTTAGGTTGAGGTGTGAATCCCCTAGGGCTTAGGGTCAGGGGAAGGGAAGGGAGGGGTGTTATTTGACTCCAGCATGACTCCAGCAGGTTAAGATGAGGTGTAGGGTTAGGGTTAGGGGTTAGGGGTTAGGGTTAGGGTTAGGGTTAGGGTTAGGGTTAGGGTTAGGGTTAGGGTTAGGGTTAGGGTTAGGTCCAAATAAATATCAAACGTTTCCATTTGAGGCACGGGCACAAGCTAGAACATCTCAGAAGATCTTTATAAAATTAAAAAAGGTGTTTGTGTAAAGTAATTAAAAAGCTATATTTGCTATTGATGGAATGAAAAGTATGTTTGTGTAGAGTAATTAAAAAAAAAACCATACTAGCATGTTGCAATTGTTTGTTAGCAAAATATTAGCTAAGGGTATGGTCTTCACCCCTATTTTCTTTAAAAGGTAACAGTACTAATAAAATCACAAAACAATGACAGAGGTGGGTCAGAGTAGGTTAATAAATGAAATAGCCTTTTAAGAAGTTGAATACTCTTGGGGGCACTGGCCTATTCCCATAACCTGTGAAAAACAAACCACAAAATGTTTCTAAAATGTTCTCTTTTTGAGGTCTTTCTTCTTTTTACGAGGTGCTAAGCGCTTGTGGGAATAGAAGTGAATGTCCTTATTTTGATAACAAGGGTACAAAGTCAATTCCTGTACTGGGGTGGCCTATCCTACAATAAAACAAACCAACGTGTAACAAAGTAAAAGGCCTACTTTCTAGAAATGTGAAATAAATTAATGGATATAAACATAAAGAAATAGAATATAAATCCTTATATTAAAGGAAGTTAAGAAACATGCACAATATAAAACATCAAGCAGGCCTAAGGGAAAAATAAGAATCTGATATGGAATATTTAAGTTAAATAAAAGATCATTTGGAACATATAAATATATACAGGTTCGAATTTTTAACAAAGAGACAAACATGATAGAGAGAATAGTAAATTCTTATAGATGAACTTACTTGGATAGGGAATTAAATAACATAGAATTATAAAAATATCAAATAAGTGCAAAGGTTGTTAATAGAAGCCCCTAAATAAGAGCAGAGTTTAAAAAGGGGTTCTGTGCAAGCATGCTTAAAACTCGTGATAGTTAGTAAAGTAAGTGAAATATAAACTATTAGTAATAAATAAATAAATAAATAAGTAAATTCATGATATTAAATAAAGGGGGGAAGAAGGGGGCGGGGGGGGAAAAGGGAGGAGAAAACATGAAAAAATAGATAACTGGGTAATATTATGGAATAATGTAAATTCATGATAAACCATTCAGAGTAAAATTTTCCCCGTAAAAGGAATAGGCACACCCCATCAATCTAATAATAAAACAATTTGGGTCATTGCCCACTCATTAATATTGTACTTTGTTCGATTTTTATTTTCATTTTTATTCCCTTCCGTTTAGTCCCTGTGGAGCAATGGTCTTCATCTTGGCAATCCACAAGGACTCAGCTGCTCTCCTCTGTGCCGTAGTCCAAAAAGTTGAGGTTTGTAAGCCCGTGATATGGAGGTTTGTTATGGGATGTGTTTGAAAGTGTGCAACTAAGTGTGTGTCCAGAGAGTTTTTTTGAATTGAATAGATGTGTTGTTTGAGTCTGGTTATCAGTGTGTGTTTGGTTTCCCCAATGTAAATGTGGTGACACTGCTGGCATGTAATGCCATAAACCAAGTTAGAAGTGGTCAGTGTCATTAGTTGTTTTATGTGGCTAGATGTCTTTGCATGTGGATTGTGAATGTGTGTGAGCTGCTTGAAAAAACTCCCATGTTTGTTGGGTTTTAAAATGTGCATTCTTTCAAAAGCCGAATGAACTAAAATATCTTTCAAGTTTTTATTTTTCCTAAACGCAGAGATGGGTCTGAAGGACTGCAGAGGTGGAAATTGGTCCTGTGTGGTCTTAAAGGAATTTTTCAATTGTTTGTGAATGTTTGTGCTGGTTTGACTATACTTACTAACAATTGGTATAATGCCCAATCCCGTTGGAGGATTACTGTGTGTTGGAGTGGAGAGAGCAGTAACAGTGATGGTGTTTGGAAAAATTACGCCCCTATTGTCATGAAATCTAGGTACGATTCTAGAGGGCAGTACAGGTGTAGAGGAAGCATGGATACGCTGACTGGGGTTTGGGGTAGGGGAAACAAGGTGGTGAGGGTTAACCGGAGCGGGGGGATTCAAGTGAGGATTAGGGGGACAGGAAAGGTTAGGGTAAATATGGAGGGGGCTGGGGAGGTCAGGGTAGGGATTATGAGTGATGGAGAAGTGGGGGTGAGAATGAACTGTGATGGAGGGGTCAGGGTATGGGTCAAGAGTAGGGGAGGGTTTAAGGTGAGAATTAAGGGGAAGGTGGAGGTTAGGGTGAGGGTCAAGGGTAGAGAAGAAGTTAGGGTGAGGATTAAGGGGAGAGGGGAGGTTAAGGTGAGGGTCAAGAATAGGGGAGGTGTTAGGGTGAGGATTAAGGGGAGAGGGGAGGTTAGGGTGTTTGAGGGGAGGGGAAAGGTTAAGGTGAGGGTCAAGGGGAGGGGAGAGGTTAGGGTGAAGGGCGATAGTATAGGGGAGGTTAGGGTGAGGGTTAGGGTTAGGGTCAAGGGGAGGAGAGAGGTTAGGGTGAGGGTCAAGGGGAGGGGAAAGGTTAGGGTGAAAGACCATGGTATAGGGAGGGTTAGGGTGAGGGTGGGGGTTAGGGTTAGGGTCAAGGGGAGGAGAGAGGTTAGGGTGAGGGTCAAAGGGAGGGGAGAGGTTAGAGTTAAGGGTAAGGGGGAAGTTAGGGTAAGGATAAGGGGGAGAGGGGAGGTTAGGGTAAGGGTCAAGGATAGGGGAAAGGTTAGGGTAAGGATTAAGGGGAGAGGGGAGGTTAGGATGTTTGAGGGGAGGGGGAAGGTTAGGGTGAGGGTCAAGGGGAGGCGAGAGGTTAGGGTGAGGGACAAAGGGAAGGGAGAGGTTAGGGTTAGGAACAGGGGGAGGAGAGAGGTTAGGGTGAGGGTCAAAGGGAGGGGCGAAGCTAGGGTCAAGGGGAGAAGAGAGGTTGGGGTGAGGGTCAAGGAGAGGGGAGAGGTTAGGGTGAGGGTCAAGGGTAGGGGATGGGTTAGGGTAAGGGACACTGGTCAAGGGGAGATGAGGGTTAGGGTTAGGATGAGGGTGAGGGTGAAGGTTTGGGTCAAAGGGAGGAGAGAGGTTAGGGTTAGGGTTAGGGTGAGGGTCAAAGGGAGGGAGGTTAGGGTTAGGGTTAGGGTGAGGGTCAAAGGGAGGGAGGAAGTAAGGGTGAAGGTCAAGGGAAGGTGGGGGTTAGGGCAACAGCTCTCCACAGTGTCAGCACGAGGGGGGGGTAAGAAACTGTTCACCTCTCCCCCAGTCAGTTCAACAAGAGCTTTTGCCTTAATAGTCCTCAATTTCCTTTTAGAGTAACCTCTCCTTCTTAGTGCCTGAAACAGTATTTTTGTAGCCTGCTGAAAGTCCGTGTGGTGTGTGCATAATCTATAAAAGCGTATAATTTGAGACTTGACAATACCAGCAAAGGTGTGTTTTGGATGAAAACTAAGACGGTGTAATAATGCGTGTGTGTCCGTCTCTTTAAAATAGACCTTGGTATGTAATGTATTCCTATGACAATTAGTATCAGTTTCTGGGAAGAAGC
>JAPMUY010009062.1:0-10000 GCA_026901105.3 Galaxias olidus
CCCTGACCCATCCCTGCCCAGCCTTCCTCCACCCTGACCTATCCCCGCCCTGTCTGTGTAGGCCCAGCCTCCCTCCCCCTGGTCAATTACTCCTCTCTCTCCCCCCGTCTCTCCCCCTGTCTCTCCCCTGCCCCGCGTCCCTCCCCCATCCCTCTCTCCTTAAGTCTCTCTGCCCCTCTCTCCATTCCTCTCTCCCCCATTCCTCTCTCCCTGTCTCTCCCCCATCCCTCTCTCCTTCAGTCTCTCTGCCCCTCTCTCTCCATTCCTCTCTCCCCCATCCCTCTCTCCCTGTCTCTCCCCCATCCCTCTCTCCTTCAGTCTCTCTCTCTCCCTGTCTCTCCCCCTCTCCCAGTCTCTCTCCCCTGTCTCTCTCCCCATCCCTCTCTCTCCTGTCTCTCCCCCTCTCTCCTTCAGTCTGTCTCTCTCCCCGTCTCTCCCCCTGTCTCTCTCCCCTGTCTCTCCCCCATCCTTCTCTCCTTCAGCCTGTCTCTCCCCCTCGTCTCACCTCTGACCCATAACCCTGTTTAGGCTCTCTGCTCTGTCATCAGGATCCTCCATCGCTCTCCTCTAACCGACTGTCTGGTCCCCCCTGACCCTGATTGACCCTAGATGACCCTGGTTGCATGGAGTCGGGCCTGGACCAGGCACAGACACACCCAGGATCAAGCTCTGTCCCTGGGGTGAGAGGGGAGGCTGCGCCCCCTAATGGTCTTGGGGGTCCCTCCTCCTTTACTGAGTGCTTAGAGGGGAGAACACTGTGGATACAGGCACAGGGAGGATGGAGAGCTGTTACTATGGAGAGCTGTTATTATGGGCTAGGGAAAGGCTTCAGCGTGGAAATCAGAGAGTGGTTTGATCTTTTTAGGAATGCAGTGTGTGTGTGTGTGTGTGTGTGTGTGCGTGAGTGCGTGTTAGTGTGTCAGCTATGATGAAAAGAAAAATAACTCTGATGGTTTTCTGTTATAGACTCGGTTTCTCCAAGAAGAGATTTTGTAGATGATCATTTCATGGTTTGAACAATGCTCTGTTCACTTAGATTTAAGCGTATGAAATATGTGTGTGTGTGTGTGAGTGTGTGTGTGTGTGTGTGTGTGTGTGTGTGTGTGTGTGTGTGTGTGTGTGTGTGTGTGTGTGTGTGTGTGTGTGTGTGTGTGTGTGTATATTATAGCATAAATATCTGGGTCTTTCGATCCTTATAAAGCTTCGATATCTTCCTGATGCGATGAATCCAGTCTGGGTGAAATGAGGTGTGTGTGTGTGTGTGTGTGTGTGTGTGTGTGTGTGTGTGTGTGTGTGTGTGTGTGTGTGTGTGTGTGTGTGTGTATGTGTGTAACTCGTTCTCTGTATCTGTGTGAAATGAGGTGTGTGTGTGTGTGTGTGTGTGTGTGTGTGTGTGTGTGTGTGTGTGTGTGTGTGTGTGTTTATGTGTGTGTGTCGTTTTCTATATCCGTGTGTAATGAGGTGTGTGTGTGTGTGTGTGTCCCACCCAGTATTTGCCTGAGGCTGATGAGTGGAGGCAGATCCCGCCTGTAGATTTCAACAGTGCCATTGCTTTTCAATGTGGACCGTTTCTAAGGGAAACCACAAGGCAAAGACAGGGAGAGTAGCATTATCATACTGAACTGCTCTGCAGTCTGTCAGTGATACTGTGATATTGATCTGTCTGTCAGTAGTAATATCATACTGAACTGTCTGTCAGTATGTCTGTAGCATTATCATATTGAACAATTTCTTTTCAGGATGGCAGTAGTATTATCATATTGATCTGTCTGTCAGTATGTCTGCAGTGTTATCATATTGATCTGTCTGTCAGTATGTCTGTAATATTATCATATTGATCTGTCAGTATGTCTGTAGTGTTATCATATTGATCTGTCTGTCAGTATGTCTGCAGTATTGTCATACTCTGTCACATACGCACACACACCGTCACACACACTATTGAACATAACCTTTGAGAGGAAGTAGCTGGGAGGGTTGATTTGGTGTTACCCTTCACCTGACCCTTGGAACTTTCCTGTCGTGTTGCTTAGAGACAGCCTTTCTCCTGAGGACTGGTCTGAGGGACACCCAGCAAACACTGTGAGGTCAAAGGTCACCGCCGCTTTGACACAGAGCTCTCTTCCTCATTGGTGAGTTCATGACGTCACTGTGATCAATCACACAGGAAACGTGTCTTTTATCATCCTCTTGTACTTTTCATATAGTGAGTATTTTCTAGGATAAAACGCGAAGGTAGTATTTATCTTTGAGGATGAAACATGTAGTTTGAGAAATAACTCCAAGAAAGTACTAGTTAATAACTAGTAAGTAGTCATTGTCAAGGATAAAACATATCAATATAATTCATCGTCTTGGATAAAGTATCTAGTTTAAGTATACACTCTATAAGATAAAACATATAGATAGTATTCATCCTCTAAGAAAAAACATAGTTAGTATTCATAGCCTATGATAAAATCTTGTTAGTATTCAGCGTCTAGGGTACAACATATCGACGGAACTAAATCCTCCATGACCAAACACGCTGAGAGTGTTCCACAGAGAGGCTGCTTGTCCACCAGCAGCAAGGTGCACACTGGCATGCACGGGCATATGGATGTGCAATTTGAAAGAGCAGAGAGAGAGAGATGGAGCGACTGGAACGAGGGAGGAGAAAAAGAGGGGGAGGGAGAAAGAGAAACGAATAGAATGTAATGAGCAAGAAAAGGGAGAGAATGAGTGAGAAAAGGAAGGAGAGAGAATTAAAAGGAGGAATCTCAGCGAAGTGAGTGGGAGAGAGAGAGAGAGAGAGAGGGAGAGAGAGAATGGAGAGAATGGGGAGAACAATATGAAGCAGATGTCTCCACAGATGGAAAATAAACAGGAACATCCTTTTCAAGTCCAACTGTTACTTTGCATTGGGTTCTCTCTGTGGTGAACCGGGAGACTGATGTGTCTGTCTGTCTGTCTGTCTGTCTGTCTCTCTGTCTGTCTGTCTGTCTGTCTGTCTGTCTGTCTGTCTGTCTGTCTGTCTGTCTGTCTGTCTGTCTGTCGGTCTGTCGGTCTGTCGGTCTGTCTGTCTGTCTCTGTCTGTCTGTCTGTCTGTCTGTCTGTCTCTGTCTGTCTCTGTCTGTCTGTCTCTGTCTGTCTCTGTCTGTCTCTGTCTGTCTGTCTGTCTGTCTGTCTCTGTCTCTCTGTCTGTCTCTCTGTCTGTCTGTCTCTGTCTGTCTGTCTGTCTGTCTGTCTCTGTCTGTCTGTCTGTCTGTCTGTCTGTCTGTCTGTCTGTCTGTCTGTCTCTGTCTGTCTGTCTGTCGGTCTGTCGGTTGGTCTGTCTGTAGTGGAGGGCTGCTCCTCTACTGATAAGTAAAAGTCCCGTTAGCGTAGCAGCCTTTGTAAAAGTCCTGTTAGCGTAGCAGCCTTTGTAAAAGTCCTGTTAGCGTAGCAGCCTTTGTAAAAGTCCTGTTACCGTAGCAGCCTTTGTAAAAGTCCTGTTAGCGTAGCAGCCTTCGTAAAAGTCCTGTTAGCATAGCAGTCTCCGTAAAAGTCCTGTTCGCGTAGCAGTCTTTATAGCCGTCTGGATGCGGCTTGCTGCTGAACCACGGAGAACATTTAACCGGTTGGTTTACCTCATAGAAAACTGAACGCCGTCGGTATAAAATTATTGGATTTCCTTCTGGTTCTGTGTGCATGTTTTATAGTTGAGGGCACCCTTACCTTTCCTTCTGGTTCTGTGTGCATGTTTTATGGTTGAGGGCACCCTTACCTTTCCTTCTGGTTCTGTGTGCATGTTTTATAGTTGAGGGCACCCTTACCTTTCCTTCTGGTTCTGTGTGCATGTTTTATAGTTGAGGGCACCCTTACCTTTCTGGTTCTGTGTGCATGTTTTATAGTTGAGGGCACCCTTACCTTTCCTTCTGGTTCTGTGTGCATGTTTTATAGTTGAGGGCACCCTTACCTTTCCTTCTGGTTCTGTGTGCATGTTTTATAGTTGAGGGCACCCTTACCTTTCCTTCTGGTTCTGTGTGCATGTTTTATAGTTGAGGGCACCCTTACCTTTCCTTCTGGTTCTGTGTGCATGTTTTATAGTTGAGGGCACCCTTACCTTTCCTTCTGGTTCTGTGTGCATGTTTTATAGTTGAGGGCACCCTTACCTTTCCTTCTGGTTCTGTGTGCATGTTTTATAGTTGAGGGCACCCTTACCTTTCCTTCTGGTTCTGTGTGCATGTTTTATAGTTAACCCTTACCTTTCCTTCTGGTTCTGTGTGCATGTTTTATGGTTAACCCTTACCTTTCTGGTTACTTGTGTTTTATAGTTGAGGGCGTGACCTCTCCTTGACCCTTACCTTTCTGGTTACTTGTGTTTTTTATAGAAACCTCTAGGACCTTCCTGATGGTGTCCTAGTTAGCGTGTCACGTTATCTTTCTTCCCCCCTGGGTCTACTTAGCGTGTTACATTATATTTCTTCCCCCCTGGGTCTATGAAGTCTTTGACACAGACATTAGCCTGGTGTCATAGCAGGCCTCTGTATCTACTGTAGCCCATAAGCAAATACGTATCATCACTGGTGTCAATCATAATCGCGGTGTGCAACAAAATTGCAGCATAGCATTTAAGTCATAGCTCAATCTCACACCATTCGGCCTAGAGACGACCTTTGAACCCGGCCATGTCTCTGTCTATCTGGCTGCTGTTGAAAGCAGAACGCTCAAATCTGGAGCAGCATGGGAAGGCTGTCGCAGAAAGACTTTCACTGTTCAGAAGCGCTGAGAGAGGTAGAGAGATGAAACAAACTGAAAACCCTTTCTACACCCACACATGAACACATTATAAAGTGCACTTCTCCCCCTCTCACTGAATGATTCTTACACACTCTCTCATACACACACACACACACACACACACACACACACACATGTTACGAGGGCATACGTTTTCTATTTTCCACACCCTGGGTTTTGGAATCATTCCGGGAGCGACAAAAGTCTCGCCAAGTGCGACTGTAAAACTGTTCTACTAACGTTCAACTCACTGGACACAATGGTGTCAGAGTGCAAGAGCCCCTAAAGAGATATATCACTGGTACCACGAGAGAGAGGAGAGGAGAGGAGAGGAGAGAAGGGGAGAGGAGAGGAGGGAAAGGAGGGGAGGGCAGGGGAGAGGAGCGGGGAGGAGGGGAGGGGAGGGGAGGGGAGAGGAGAGGAGAGGAGGGGCAGGGGGAGGAGTGGAGAGGAGAGGAGAGGAGGGGAGGGAGGAGGAGTGGAGAGGAGAGGAGAGGAGAGGAGAGGGGGAGGAGAGGGGAGGGGAGGGGAGGGAGAGGGGGAGGAGGAGAGGAGAGGAGAGGGAGGAGAGGAGAGGAGAGGAGAGGAGAGAGAGGGAGAGGAGAGAAGAGGGAGGGGAGGGGAGGGGAGGGGAGGGAGGGGAGGGGGAGAGGAGAGTAGAGGAGAGGAGGAGAGGAGGGGAGGGAGGGGAGGGGAGGGGAGGGGAGAGTAGAGGAGGGGAGAGGAGAGGAGGGGAGGGGACTGTTTCAGTGGAAGAAGAATGGGAGGCTATGAGTTTAACATGGACAAAATGTCTGCCTTGAAACCACAGCTGTTCGTTGCCTCCAGGAGAAGTTTGTGGAACAAAAACCAAGCCTTATTTAATTCACTTGACTTTTTTAAATACTTATGGAATACTTAAAATATTTTCAACCAATATCTAACCACCAAATGGTAACAGTTTAATATATGTATGAAACATCTACATGTTAACACTTGAACTTACAATGGTGAACTGTTTTATTGATGCAAGAATATCTGAACAAAGTAAACACATAAAATGTGAATGATCTTCTATGAATCTTCTATGAATGATGTAGTGAACTAATTAGAAATGATGAATGAATCGTGTTTAGTGTCCTCTCCTTATCGTCATGAGGCTTTGGCTCTGTTCTAGTTGAACTGTTTCTGTGGCTCTACCTGACTGGTCCTAGACTCTCTCTCTCTCTCTTTCGCTCTCTCTCTGTCTCTCTCTCTCTCTCTGTCTCTGAGTTTGATAGATGCTATTAAGGAGACATCAACCTTCTCACACATTCCATTTCATTCTATTGGCTCCTGTGGTTTCAGAGGAAGGAGCACCTTTGCATATACCCCCTCTCTCTCTCTCTCTCTCTCTCTCTCTCTCTCTCTCTCTCTCTCTCTCTCTCTCTCCCTCTCTCTCTGTTTCTCTCTTTCCCTCTCTCTCTCTCTCTCTCTCTCTCTCTCTCTCTCTCTCTCTCTCTCTCTCTCTCTCTCTCTCTCTCTCTCTCTCTCTCTCTCTCTCTCTCTCTCTCTCTCTCTCTCTCTCTCTCTCTCTTCTCTCTCTCTCTCTCTCTCTCTCTCTCTCTCTCTCTCTGTTTCTCTCTCTCTCTCTGTCTCTGTCTCTGTGTGTGTCTTCTCTCTCTCTGTGTGTGTGTGTGTGTGTGTGTGTGTGTGTGTGTGTGTGTGTGTGTGTGTGCGTGCGTGTTTGGGGTTGTGTAAATGGGGCTGTCACTTTGCCAAGTCATTAGTCCTGCTGTTGCCCCTGGAGACCGGTAGGGTCAAGGGTCACTTTAGGGCTGAAGGTGGAGAGAATGGGGAATGAGAGACAGAGGGAGAGAAGAGCGGAGCGGTACCGTTACCCGGTAACGGTGACCGCAGAGATCTCACAGGTGTAAGATTGGATGTGATTGGCGAGAAAAAGGTGTCAGCTTGCACTCTGGGTAATTGAGTCTATGAATCTATA
Organism: Galaxias olidus; assembly: GCA_026901105.3. Lineage (NCBI taxonomy): Eukaryota > Metazoa > Chordata > Actinopteri > Galaxiiformes > Galaxiidae > Galaxias > Galaxias olidus. The sequence goes on from JAPMUY010009062.1 coordinate 6,725, forward strand.
AGAGAAGCTCTGCTGTTCTTTCTGTTTAAAGTGATTATTGGGATTACCTCAGCACCCACTTCCTGTTTCAGAACAGAACAGCACCAGGTGTTTTATGATGTAACGTTTCTATTAAATAGAAGTCTATGTTTAATGCTATTTAAAAGAGAAGAAGTCAGTAATCCTCTCCTCTCCTCTCCTCTCCTCCTCTCCTCTCCCCCTCTCCTCTCCTCTCCACAGTCAGACCCTCCACACAGCCCTCTCCTCTCCTCTCCTCCTCTCCTCTCCCCCTCTCCTCTCCTCTTCTCTCCTCTCTTCTCTTCCTCTCCTTCTCCTCTCCTCTCCTCTCCTCTTCTCTCCTCTCTTCGCCTCGCCTCTCCTCTCCTCCTCTCCTCTCCTCTCCTCTCCTCCTCTTTGTGTAGGATGCAGAGGAGAGGGGGAGGGCGTCATTAAACAGTGCTGGACCATCTGTCCCCTCCTGACTGAGGAGATTGAATGGAGTCTCCGTGATTGAGGTGCACCTGCCTGTCAGGGGAATTCTGGGAAATATAGCTGCTTTCAGAGTGAGCTGTACGATACCTGCATGCCAAACAGCCAGTGTGTGTGTGTGTGTGTGTGTGTGTGTGTGTGTGTGTGTGTCTCACAGGCATGCATGTACACACACAAACACACTGGCATGCCAACCGGTTATACCTTACAGACAAACACACACACACACACACACACACCCACACACACACAAAGAAGCAAATTATCAAGCACTTACGCTGAGAAGCTAACACACAAGCACTCAACCATAGACATAAATGATACATTGTAAACATTTAACAGATGCTTCAATTTGAAGTGACTACCAAACTAGTGCATTTAACCAGAGTGGATCAGACCATCAAACGTGTGAACCTCCGTCACAACTACACTGTAGAGGCATGGAGGAGCAGAAACACATCTCTCTGTTTCTGTCTCGCTAACACAACACAGATAGTTATGTGCACACACACACACACACACACACGTACGCGCGCAAACACACACACACACACACACACACACACACACACACTGTGTTTCCAGCACAACTCTCGTCCCGGCGTTCACAGGAATGAACACTCCGACAGGCTGTGATTAAATTGCGTTGTTCCTGACTGTGTGTGGATCCTATCACAGAGACTCAGGATCAGCTCCACACTGACGAGAAGAGGCAGTGCTGTTACTCCTCTCTCTCTCTCTCTCTCTCCTTTGTATAGTAGTGTTGACTCCGGCATTCCCATCTCAGAGAGGCTCAGTGCTTATAAGAAAATGTGTGTGTGTGTGTGTGTGTGTGTGTGTGTGTGTGTGTGTGTGTGTGTGTGTGTGTGTGTCTGTATTGGCTGACATGCGTGGTAATGTGTGTGTAGATGAAGGCAGAAGGATGAGTGGTGTGTCGGCGGCTTGTGAAAGGTATTGATTTACACACACACACACACACACACACACACACACACACACACACACACACACACACACACACACACACATGAACGTGGAGAGACCCTTCAACACCCTCCATCATCAAGAAGCTGAGTGTGTGTGTGTGTGTGTGTGTGTGTGTGTGTGTGTGTGTGTGTGTGTGGGTGTGTTTGTTTGTGTGTGTGTGTGTGTGTGTGTGGGGGGGGGTGTGTGTGTGTGTGTGTGTGTGTGTGTGTGTGTGTGTGTGTGTGTGTGTGTTTTAAATGAAAGTGCAGACAGTGTATCACCTCTGTCAGACTGAAGCCTTGAAAATCTCCAGCGTAGTTCCCACTTTCCAGGAAGTGAATAAACTCCATTTGTTTTGGCGTGTCGTGACTAAAGCGCTGTGACATATGGTTGTCATGGCAAAGGATCATAAAAGACGAGGTTTGGAGATACATAATGCATCATACACAATAATGTTACCTGGCAGGTGTGTGGCTATCATCCCAGCCAATCAGACCTTTACCCCGCCTGTCGGTCTCCCCCTCATCACGGTAACCCCTGGCGACAAGGTGTTCCTCGTCTTCACAGCACATTGGATTTGATATCTGATATCATTCATTACTGCTTCATGGATTTGATATCTGATATCATTCATTACTGCTTCATGGATTTGATATCTGATGTCATTCATTACTGCTTCATGGATTTGATATCTGATATCATTCCTTAATGCTTCATGGATTTGATATCTGATGTCATTCCTTAATGCTTCATGGATTTGATATCTGATGTCATTCCTTAATGCTTCATGGATTTGATATCTGATATCATTCATTACTGCTTCATGGATTTGATATCTGATGTCATTCCTTAATGCTTCATGGATTTGATATCTGATATCATTCATTACTGCTTCATGGATTTGATATCTGATGTCATTCCTTAATGCTTCATGGATTTGATATCTGATATCATTCATTACTGCTTCATGGATTTGATATCTGATATCATTCATTACTGCTTCATGGATTTGATATCTGATGTCATTCCTTAATGCTTCATGGATTTGATATCTGATGTCATTCCTTAATGCTTCATGGATTTGATATCTGATGTCATTCCTTAATGCTGATGTCATTCCTTAATGCTTCATAGATTTGATATCTGATATCATTCATTACTGCTTCATGGATTTGATATCTGATGTCATTCCTTAATGCTTCATGGATTTGATATCTGATATCATTCATTACTGCTTCATGGATTTGATATCTGATATCATTCATTACTGCTTCATGGATTTGATATCTGATTTCATTCCTTAATGCTTCATAGATTTGATATCTGATATCATTCCTTTCTGCTTCATGGATTTGATATCTGATATCATTCCTTAATGCTTCATGGCGGCCAGGAAAATTAATCATAAGTGGACTGTGATATGATGTGGAAACAGGGTGTTAAAATATGATGCTGGGATATATTATAAATCATAAATATGATGCTGGGATATATTATAAATCATAAATATGATGCTGGGATATGTTATAAATCATAAATATGATGCTGGGATATGTTATAAATCATAAATATGATGCTGGGATATGTTATAAATCATAAATATGATGCTGGGATATATTATAAATCATAAATATGATGCTGGGATATATTATAAATCATAAATATGATGCTGGGATATATTATAAATCATAAAAATGATGCTGGGATATGTTATAAATCATAAAAATGATGCTGGGATATGTTATAAATCATAAATATGATGCTGGGATATGTTATAAATCATAAATATGATGCTGGGATATGTTATAAATCATAAATATGATGCTGGGATATGTTATAAAT
>JAPMUY010009062.1:15000-20000 GCA_026901105.3 Galaxias olidus
CTATCCTATAGGCTTAGCTTAGCCCTGGGCTGTGTGCTAGCCTAACCTCTGTCCTATAGGCTTAGCTTAGCCCTGGGCTGTGTGCTAGCCTAACCTCTGTCCTATAGGCTTAGCTTAGCCCACATACTGTTCTCCTATACATTCTCAGATGTGTGAAAAAAGGTGCATGCATTTACTGACAAGGAGGAGAAAGATGGCTATTAACATTTTAATGACCACCACCACCACCAAGAGATAATATTATCTGAGTGAAATTAAGAATCATTGTAATGCCAAGGTCTAACGCGGTCAAAGATGAGATTCTCTCTCTCTCTCTCTCTCTCTCTCTCTCTCTCTCTCTCTCTCTCTCTACCTCACTACTTTTAACTGTATAATGAAATCTTCCACCAATTACTCCTAATGAATTCTAATTTCGGTACTGCCATTTAAAGAGTTCATTGTCAGCGCTGATACAGTGGTTGGGGATAATTCATATAATTATGAGCGGCTGTTCCATGGTTATTAGTTACACAGTGATTATAATTATTACTCAGAAACACTGAATCTATTAGCTGCATTAGGTTATGATAAAGAGTATTACTCAGATACAATGAACCTATTAGCTGCATTAGGTTATGATGAAGAGTATTACTCAGATACACTGAATCTATTAGCTGTATTAGGTTACGATGAAGAGTATTACTCAGATACAATGAGCCTATTAGCTGTATTGGATTATGATGAAGAGTATTACTCAGATGAATCTATGTTTGTAGTAATGACCTGTATTGGATTATGATCAGGATTACTCAGATATACTGATCTGGAACATGCCATTAACGTGACCTGCATGAACTTTAATGATCCTGATGGAACAGCAAGAAAAGAGGTGCTTTGTCTGTCTGTCTGTCTGTCTGTCTGTCTGCCTGCCTGCCTGCCTGCCTGCCTGCCTGCCTGCCTGCCTGCCTGCCTGTCTGTCTGTCTGTCTGTCTGTCTGTCGGTCTGTCGGTCTGTCGGCCTGCCTGCCTGCAGTCAGAAAATCATCCCGTTGGCAGCCAGTGGTGTTTGTTCAGCAGGTGTGGTGGTGATTGTTCAGGGCTCTGGTGAAGAGGGAGAGGGGGTAGTGTGGGTGATCTTCCTCCTGAGCCTCTGGGCTCTGGAACACTGCCCCCAGATGGCTGTGTACTGATGTGCATGAAGATGTCTTGACATATTCCCTGAGGAGCCCCATGTTAGTGCCTTTAGAGAGTGACTGTATACTTTAAACATTGGATGAAAACCATGCAGTCCTCTTCTTTATCAATGAGGACACTGTGTTGTTTCTGAACAGTGTTATCTGGTGCGGCCTCTTTGAACAGCAGAGATAGATACAGTATCAGAACAGTGTTATCTTGTATAGATACAGTATCAGAACAGTATTATCTGGTATAGATACAGTATCAGAACAGTATTATCTGGTATAGATACAGTATCTTGTATAGATACAGTATCAGAACAGTGTTATCTTGTATAGATACAGTATCTTGTATAGATACAGTATCAGAACAGTATTATCTGGTATAGATACAGTATCAGAACAGTATTATCTGGTATAGATACAGTATCAGAACAGTATTATCTGGTATAGATACAGTATACGATCAGTATTATCTGGTATAGATACAGTATCAGAACAGTATTATCTGGTATAGATACAGTATACGATCAGTATTATCTGGTATAGATACAGTCTCAGAACAGTGTTATCTGGTAGAGAGAGAGAGAGAGAGAGAGAGAGAGGAGAGGGAGGAGAGAGAGAGAGAGAGAGAGAGAGAGAGAGAGAGAGAGAGAGAGAGAGAGAGAGAGAGAGAGAGAGAGAGAGAGAGAGAGAGAAGAGCAGAGATAGAGAGAGAGAAAGAGAGAGAGAGAGAGAGAAGAGAGAGAGAGAGAGAGAGAGAGAGAGAGAGAGAGAGAGAGAGAAAGCAGAGATAGACACAGTATAAACATTGTTTGAACTTTAGAGTCTGAGACCAAGTCAAGGAGGAAGATACAAACGGCCCACAGCTGAGGGACATAGTAATCTGTATGGTTATTAATGGACTGTTCTGACTAAAGGAAAGAACAAACAACAAATCTGTTAAATGTTTACTTCTGAAAGACTGTAGTGGAGCGGTATTTAATCTTGGAAACACTGGTCATGAAAATAATAAAGGAATATAACAATGGGAATGAAGATCCTTAGTAGAATAGAAGTGCGTGCGTGCCTGTGTGTGTGTGTGTGGGGGGGGGGGGGGGGGGGGGGGGTTATAATACATTGAAAGTAAACACCAGAGCAAACCAAACGCTTCATTGACTAGAGAGTTAAGGGCAGTGGCGGCAAAAAAAACAAGAAAACATGTTGAATGAGAAAAATGTGAAAAACAAACGGCGTCTGCTTTGATCGTTGGGTCCACTGAGGGAGACGTCACCTTATCGAGGAGAACAGAGGGGCTCGTTTCCCCAACATGCCAAATTGTTTAGAGGAAACTTTTAGTCTTTGATGTTGACCTTTATGCTCGGCTTCCCCCTCTGATCAAAGGAAGTAAACACGGCAGACCGCTTCTCTTTTTATTTGTCGTTTCTCCCGTTGAGCGACCCGATCCTGTTTCTATTCAGATGAATTACCATAGCGAGTGTTAGCTTTGGAACGAACCGGAGGTTTTGTCTACACGCGCTCACGGAGCTTTAATTAAGTAGCTAATTGGTAACCGAGTAAGCATTTCTAATCTGATTAACAAAACAGAGAAAGGGAGAGTGTTTTCTCTTCTGATTATTATTCAGAGCTAAATGAATTGAAAGCCAAACAGGAGATTTTGTAGTCCGTAGAGACCTAGCAGTTTGAGGATGAGGCAAGAAACGGGTATTACGCCGTAACTATTAACATAAACTGTCCCTCATGCAGAAAATAAGACAATGCAAGTCGAACCGAATGGAAAACAATACAACAGGAAAATATAGACTTAAACAAAAAATAATGCAACAAAAAAGTATAGAATAAAATGGAATAGAAAAGAACACAACAGAAAAGTATAGAATGAAACAAACTAGAATAGAACAGAATACAACAGAAAATTATAGAATAGAAACAAATTGAATAGAAGAGAATACAAAAGAAGAGAACAGCTAGAATTGAAAGTTAATCTATTAATCAGTTTGTATTTTACAAAGCAAGCGTGACGTCCTCAGAGATGCGCACTAATCTCCCATAGCGCCACGGTAACCGTAAACGGCTGACAACCAGCACGTTCTCCTCCGGTTTCAAACTGAACAGTAATCACTTAACGCCTCGTTGCTCTTAGCGACCACCGCCCCACCACACGCTTGGCTAGCGGCGCGCTGAACGAGCAGCCCCTCACACACACACACACACACACACACACACACACACACACACACACACACACACACACACACACACACACACACACACACACACACACACACACACACGCACGCACGCACGCACACACACACACACACACACACACACACACACACACACAGCACTTATTTAAACACTGCAGCCTGATGGAAAGCGGTGTGTTCTGTCTCCAGCTAATGGAGGTTGTCTGGCCTTTGTAGCTGTCAGCTTTGGCACAGGTCGCTGCCTCCATCCCTCCATCCCTCCATCCCTCCATCCCTCCCTCTGTTCTTCCCCCTCCCTCCGCAATGAATCAAAGCTAAATGCCATTTCCCCTATCATGTAATGAACATGTGTCTCTGATGAAAACCATTTAGCCCTTTGTTTCCTCTATTTCCTGGTGTGCAGGTCGCCATGATGATGACTCAGCAGAGCAGCAAACACAGGAGTCAGATTACTGACTGGAGAACAGACACAGAGGAGTCTAAACTCAGATTACTGACTGGAGAACAGACACAGAGGAGTCTAAACTCAGATTACTGACTGGAGAACAGACACAGAGGAGTCTAAACTCAGATTACTGACTGAAGAACAGACACAGAGGAGTCTAAACTCAGATTACTGACTGGAGAACACAGAAGAGTCTAAACTCAGATTACTGACTGGAGAACACAGAGGAGTCTAAACTCAGATTACTGACTGGAGAACACACAGGAGTCTAACTCAGATTACTGACTGGAGAACAGACACAGGAGTCTAAACTCAGATTACTGACTGGAGAACACAGAGGAGTCTCAACTCAGTTTACTGACTGAAATGGAGTTACTCTAGTCTGCTACCTTGCATGGATTGGATTTGTTGGTTTCATTGTGTTTACAGTGAGTGTTTATTCTACAAACACTAGGAGTTGACGTTTCCTTCATGTGGTGATTAACTCTGACTAGTTTGATTGTTTTCTGTCTGCAGTGGAAGGGGTTAAGGTGAACAACGCTGCTCCTCCACTCAATGGAAGCAGGTTTATTTTTTCCTGGGACACCTCTTGTTTTCAGTCTGAGACGAAAAGCGTTCTGACCTTGGATTAAATGGCCGCCCCCCCCCCCCCCCCCCATCCATCAGCTTCTCAGTCAGCGAGGAGACAAGGGACACGGGCTAAAAACAACATCATCACCTCTCTTGTTGGCATGGCAGGAGCCATCCATCCTCTACAGTGACAGTGTGACGATGGTCGGCCCTGCCTCGCTGTCTTACACCAAGCTAATCAACTGAAATAACTACAGTGTGTGTAACTGTGGAACAGGCAGAGCTGTGTGTACTACAGTGTGTGTAACTGTGGAACAGGCAGAGCTGTGTGTACTACAGTGTGTGTAACTGTGGAACAGGCAGAGCTGTGTGTACTGCAGTGTGTAACTGTGTGACAGGCAGAGCTGTGTGTACTACAGTGTGTGTAACTGTGGAACAGGCAGAGCTGTGTGTACAGTGTGTAACTGTGTGTAACAGTGTGTGTGAACAGGCAGAGCTGTGTGTACTACAGTGTGTAACTGTGGAACAGGCAGAGCTGTGTGCACTACAGTGTGTAACTGTGGAACAGGCAGAGCTGTGTGTACTACAGTGTGTGTAACTGTGTGACAGGCAGAGCTGTGTG
>JAPMUY010009062.1:27500-40000 GCA_026901105.3 Galaxias olidus
GACTGACTGACTGGCTGGCTGGCTGGCTGGCTGTCTCTGGCTGGCTGTCTCTGGCTGGCTGGCTGGCTGGCTGGCTGGCTGTCTCTGGCTGGCTGGCTGTCTCTGGCTGGCTGTCTCCAGCTGGCTGGCTGGCTGTCTCTGGCTGGCTGGCTGGCTGACTGGCTGGCTGGCTGACCGACTAGGACTAGGAGCCCGGCTAACATGTAGCCATGGTGACAGGGGCCCTGTGTAGACATGGTGACAGGGGCCCTTTGTAGCCAGGCTAACATGGTGATGGGGCCCTGTGTAGCCATGGTGACGGGGGCCCTTTGTAGCCAGGCTAACATGGTGACAGGGGCCCTGTGTAGCCATGGTGACGGGGGCCCTATGTAGCCAGCTTAACTTGTAGTTGTGTTGCCATAACATTAGTTACAGTGATAGACAGACACCCAGTGATTGTAGTCTAGCAGTCAGGAGGAATGCTGGCAGTATGTCTGTCTGTGAGATCACAAAGCCGGCTTCGAATCGCCAGACATCCCGAGTAACGTTTAATCTCCCCTGGGCTGGAGGGTTCAGAGTAACGTTTAATCTCCCCTGGGCTGTAGGGTTCAGAGTAACGTTTCATCTCCCCTGGGCTGGAGGGTTCAGAGTGTTTCATCTCCCCTGGGCTGGAGGGTTCAAGTGTTTCATCTCCCCTGGGCTGGAGGGTTCAGAGTGTTTCATCTCCCCTGGGCTGGAGGGTTCAGAGTAACGTTTAATCTCCCCTGGGCTGGAGGGTTCAGAGTAACGTTTCATCTCCCCTGGGCTGGAGGGTTCAGAGTAACGTTTCATCTCCCCTGGGCTGGAGGGTTCAGAGTAACGTTTCATCTCCCCTGGGCTGGAGGGTTCAGAGTAACGTTTCATCTCCCCTGGGCTGGAGGGTTCAGAGTAACGTTTCATCTCCCCTGGGCTGGAGGGTTCAGAGTAACGTTTCATCTCCCCTGGGCTGGAGGGTTCAGAGTAACGTTTCATCTCCCCTGGGCTGGAGGGTTCAGAGTAACGGCCCTGGGCTGGAGGGTTCAGAGTAACGTTTCATCTCCCCTGGGCTGGAGGGTTCAGAGTAACGTTTCATCTCCCCTGGGCTGGAGGGTTCAGAGTAACGTTTCATCTCCCCTGGGCTGGAGGGTTCAGGGTTTCATCTCCCCTGGGCTGGAGGGTTCAGAGTAACGTTTCATCTCCCCTGTGCTGGAGGGTTCAGAGTAACGTTTCATCTCCCTGGGCTGGAGGGTTGTAACGTTTCATCTCCCCTGGGCTGGAGGGTTCAGAGTAACGTTTCATCTCCCCTGGGCTGGAGGGTTCAGAGTAACATCTTTCATCTTGGGCTGGAGGGTTCAGAGTAACGTTTCATCTCCCCTGGGCTGGAGGGTTTACGTTTCATCTCCCCTGGGCTGGAGGTTAGTAACGTTTCATCTCCCCTGGGCTGGAGGGTTCAGAGTAACGTTTCATCTCCCCTGGGCTGGAGGGTTCAGAGTAAGTTTCATCTCCCCTGGGCTGGAGGGTTCAGAGTAACGTTTCATCTCCCCTGGGCTGGAGGGTTCAGAGTGTTTCATCTCCCCTGGGCTGGAGGGTTCAGAGTAACGTTTCATCTCCCCTGGGCTGGAGGGTTCAGAGACGTTTCATCTCCCCTGGGCTGGAGGGTTCAGAGTAACGTTTCATCTCCCCTGGGCTGGAGGGTTCAGAGTAACGTTTCATCTCCCCTGGGCTGGAGGGTTCAGAGTAACGTTTCATCTCCCCTGGGCTGGAGGGTTCAGAGTAACGTTTCATCTCCCCTGGGCTGGAGGGTTCAGAGTAACGTTTCATCTCCCCTGGGCTGGAGGGTTCAGAGTAACGTTTCATCTCCCCTGGGCTGGAGGGTTCAGAGTAACGTTTCATCTCCCCTGGGCTGGAGGGTTCAGAGTAACGTTTCATCTCCCCTGGGCTGGAGGGTTCAGAGTAACGTTTCATCTCCCCTGGGCTGGAGGGTTCAGAGTAACGTTTCATCTCCCCTGGGCTGGAGGGTTCAGAGTAACGTTTCATCTCCCCTGGGCTGGAGGGTTCAGAGTGTCAACCATCGATAAGACCCCGCCCCTATGAATCACTCACATTACAATAGCCATATTTCAAACTAGATAACATTACAACGGACTCTCCATGTGCAGTATTCACATTCTAAGATTATATTTGGCTCTGTGTGTGTGTGTGTGTGTGTGTGTGTGTGTGTGTGTGTGTGTGTGTGTGTGTGTGTGTGTGTTCTTGGCTCGGAGTGTTTAATAAAAGGCAGTTGGAAGCGAGGAGAGACAGAGCCATGCCAGCTGAATAATTCAACATGGCCGTCCCAGCCAGGCTTATAAAGAGGGTTCAGGAGGCGTTTGTTGGTTTAGAGGTGAGAATGGATTCTGGTCCCGGGGGCTTTTCAGCCTGACAGACAAACTGACAGACTGACAGACGGAGAGAGAGAGAGAGAGAGAAAGGGTTAGAGAGAGAGAGAAGGTGAGAGATAGAGAGAAAACGACGCTCAGAATACGATTTATTGAGGTTATCCTTAAATTTAAAACAGAGATAATATTATTATTGTTTACTGGAAGAACACTGACTCGTCTCCTCTCTGCTTATTATGTCCCATAACTACAGAATCTGGTTATTTACCAAAAACAGAAACTAGTTCGGAGCTAACATTAAGTGAAACTAAGCCATGCATTAATACCTGGATACCACACAGATAGTATTAATAACAATTAAGGTAAACTAAACCATGTATTAATACCTGGATACCACACAGATAATATTAATAACAATTAAGGTAAACTAAACCATGTATTAATACCTGGATGCCACACTGATAATATTAATAACAATTAAGTGAAACTAAACCATGTATTAATCCCTGGATACCACACAGATAATATTAATAACAATTAAGTGAAACTAAACCATGTATTAATACCTGGATACCACACAGATAATATTAATAACAATTAAGGTAAACTAAACCATGTATTAATACCTGGATACCACACAGATAATATTAATAACAATTAAGGTAAACTAAACCATGTATTAATACCTGGATGCCACACTGATAATATTAATAACAATTAAGTGAAACTAAACCATGTATTAATCCCTGGATACCACACAGATAATATTAATAACAATTAAGGTAAACTAAACCATGTATTAATCCCTGGATACCACACAGATAATATTAATAACAAGTGAAACTAAACCATGTATTAATCCCTGGATACCACACAGCTAACATTAACACCAATGATCTTTTCCAGTGTTTCCCAATGTGAAGAGACAATTCAATGTTCTTCCAGTGAGTTATATCTAACTACCTGTCTGTTTATTAGTTAAGGGTTATAATAAGCAGAGAAAGAGGAGACTACAGGTATATCTACCTGTCAATCTCTGCTCCCTGCAGCGGTGGGCTAATTGCTGTGTGTTGGAGGCTCTGCAGACGTTTGAGTTATGACCTCACTCAGATGGGAGAATCACGGCTTTCAACATGCACATTCCTGCTTTATGGTTTACACTTATTTTATGTTATATTATATTATACTATACTCTATAGTGGTAGGATTACAGTAAACTAAACACACACACACAAACACACACACAGGCACATTTAAATCATAACACCCCCCCTCACACACACACACTGACACACACACACACTGACACCCTGACTGGTGCAGGCAGATGGATCGAGAGAGAGAGAGAGAGAGAGAGAGAGACAGACAGACAGACAGAGAGAGAGAGAGAGAGTGAGAGAGAGAGAGAGAGAGAGACAGACAGACAGACAGACAGACAGACAGACAGACAGACAGACAGACAGACAGACAGAAAGAGAAAGAGAGAGAGAGAGACGGTGATAGATAAATAGATAGACAGACAGACAGACAGACAGACAGACAGACAGAGAGAGAGAGAGAGAGAGAGAGAGAGAGACAGACAGACAGACAGACAGACAGACAGATAGACAGACAGACAGACAGACAGGACAGGTGTATGGATAGATAGCCTGGTGCGGCAGCAGGAAATAAAGCAGAAGCAGAGATTTCTGTGTGGACTGGGACCTGCAGCGAGGTGCTTTGATTGATTTGGCTGTAACTCTGACAAGAGCCCTCCCCTCCCTTTCCCCATAATGGTGTGATTAATGCCGCACATCCCCAAAATTGCTCCCCCCTGAAACATGAAATCCAATGGAATCACCTGGATAGGATCTGTAATTGATTGGATGTGTCTGGGACTGGAGGAAGTTTCATTAGCAGCATCAGGGAGAAACAGTAGCCTCTGTTTTATTCAGATATTTGTAAGTGTAGAGGTGGGATTAAACAGAGATTCAAATATGTGTAAGTGTAGAGGAGTGATTTAACAGAGATTCAGATATGTGTAAGTGTAGAGGAGTGATTTAACAGAGATTCAGATATGTGTAAGTGCAGAGGAATGATTAGTAGATATGTGTAAGTGTAGAGGAATGATTTAACAGAGATTCAGATATGTGTAAGTGTAGAGGAGTGATTTAACAGAGATTCAGATATGTGTAAGTGCAGAGGAATGATTATGTGTAAGTGTAGATATGTTTAAAGATGCAGATAGGAATGATTAACAGAGATTCAGATATGTGTAAGTGTAGAGGAATGATTTAACAGAGATTCAGATATGTGTAAGTGTAGAGGAGTGATTTAACAGAGATTCAGATATGTGTAAGTGCAGAGGAATGATTAGTAGATATGTGTAAGTGTAGAGGAATGATTTAACAGAGATTCAGATATGTGTAAGTGTAACAGAGATTCAGATATGTGATTAGGAGTGATTTCACAGAGATTCAGATATGTGTAAGTGCAGAGGAGTGATCAGAGATTCAGATATGTGTAAGTGCAGAGGAGTGATTAGTAGCAGATATGTGTAAGTGTAGAGGAGTGATTAGTAGCTATGTGTAAGTGCAGAGGAGTGATCAGTAGATATGTGTAAGTGCAGAGGAGTGATTAAACTGAGATAACAGAGATTCAGATACATATGTGTAAGTGCAGAGGAGTGATTAGTAGCTATGTGTAAGTGTAGAGGAGTGATTAGTAGCTATGTGTAAGTGTAGAGGAGTGATCAGTAGATATGTGTAAGTGTAGAGGAGTGATTAGTAGCTATGTGTAAGTGCAGAGGAGTGATTAAACAGGAGCTCCACACAGCACCACGTCAAAAGGGATGGCTGAAGGACCGAGCATGGCGTCTCTCTCTCTCTCCGTGCTGATTGGACGACTGCGTCCAGAGACAGGAGCTAGCTCTTCAGACGTGAGTCTGCATTCGTTGTTCTGTGCTTTGTTGCCAGGCAGAATCAGCGTCCCAGATCAACAGGCCAGTAAATGAGAGCAGTCTGTGGGCTTCTCCATTTTACAGAGCCTGGCGTTGTTTCAAATCAATGTCGGGAATTATTGAAGGCGTGGTGTTAAAATGTGCCTGATGATATTCATGGTGGTGGGGTGGGGGGGGGGGGGGGGGGGGGTGTTATCCTGGTCCCCCTGGGCTGGGGGTTCGGAGAACATGTCACCCCCAAACCCCCCCCCCCATCACACTCTCACTCTGCTTTTGAGAAGAGAGATTGGAATGTTCCTATTTTGTTAAATTATGTTTTTCAATGAATATCAATTACTTCACGTATATTCCCCATGCCTGTGGACGGGCACATGCTGCTGTACTCTGGTGTATGGAGTGTGAAGCAGACAGAGTTTGACAAATCTAGACAAATCTATTATCTTTTACTGCAAATAGTTTGACAGGTCTGGGCAAGACACAAGTCTGAATGTTTTATGTTGGAGTTTAATTTGAAGGAAACTTTGATTCACCTCCTGTTCCTCCCTTCAAATCAGTGTGAATGTTTGACAGGTAAAACCCAGAAAACACAGCCCAAGCTGCTCCAACATTTGTTCCCCTGCAGAATAATTATGTCTCTGATTTGGTGTGAGAGAGAGAAAGAGAGCGAGAGAGAGAGAGAGAGAGAGAGAGAGAGAGAGAGAGAGAAAGACAGAGAGAGACAGAGAGAAAGAGAGAGAGACAGAGAGAGAGCGAGATAGAGAGAGGGAGAGAAAGGGAGAGGGAGAGAGGGGGAGAGAGAGCGAGGGAGACAGAGAGAGATAGAGATAGAGAGAGGGAGACAGAGAGAAAGGGAGAGGGACAGAGGGAGTGAGAGAGAGAGAGAGAGAGAGACAGAGAGAGATAGAGAGAGAGAGAGAGAGAGAGAGAGAGAGAGAGAGAGAGAGAGAGAGAGAGATAGAGAGAGAGAGAGAGAGAGAGGAAGAGAGGGATAAACAGAGAGAGAGAGAGAGAGAGAGAGAGAGAGATTCCTCCTTCTCCTCGTCCTCTGCTGCAGTACCTCCTGGGGTTGTAATCCTGTGTAACGACATATCTAGCGTGTGAAGCAATGACCTTTGAACTCTCACCCCCCCTCTTCCTCCGTCTGTATCAGGGTTTTACTATCTTGCTCCATTCTGACTCTGTCTCGACCCTGATGGCCAGTGTGGTAGGAGTAGATGAAGGTTAATATGAGGATGACCAAGGTGGTAGGATCAGATGAAGGTTAATATGAGGATGACCAGGGTGGTAGGAGTAGATGAAGGTTAATATGAGGATGACCAGGGTGGTAGGAGTAGATGAAGGTTAATATGAGGATGACCAGGGTGGTAGGAGTAGATGAAGGTTAATATGAGGATGACCAGGGTGGTAGGAGTAGATGGGAGGCTGCATCAGGACCGCCAGCGTTAGAGGGGAGGTCTGTAATGACTATCTGCTCTCATCCAGACTCTAATCTCTGTAAGGTAACACATTGTGTGTGTGTTAACCAGCTAGGGGCACTGGTTCTGTAATGGCTGTCTGCTCTGATCCAGACCCTAATCTCTGTACTGTAGCACATTGTGTGTGTGTAAGCAGCTAGGGGCATTGGTTCTGTAATGGCTGTCTCCTCTGATCCAGACCCTAATCTCCGTAAGGTAGCACATTGTGTTAACCAGCTAGGGGCACTGGTTCTGTAATGGCTGTCTCCTGCGTACCCAGACTCTAATCTCTGTAAGGTGGATGTAGGAGGAGGATGAATACCAGACCATCACCAGGAGTAGCTGTGCTTACACATCCTGTTTATCCTCTCTCTCTCTCATTGTCTGTTTCTCTCTCTCTTTCTCGTTCTTTCTTTTTCTATCCACCAATTTCTTTCTCTCTATCTACCTCTTTTTATTCTGTCTCTCTCATTCTCTTTTTCTCTTCTCTCTTTCTCTCTCTCTACTTCCCCTCTCTGGACTTTAGATGCTGAGTCCTTCCTAAGGTCCTTAGGTCCTGGCGTTGGTCCTGTTCATAATCACATGGTGTCTCCTCTCCATGGGGAGGTAGTGTGTGACCACAGCTCTCTGGGCGGCTGTCAGCGCTGAGGTGTGACCGCTCCCTGGTCCTCCCTCATTACAGAGGCTGTCAGTCAGACACACACACAGAGACAGAGGCTGTTGGAGCCAGGATAGACCCATCACCTCAGCAGCAGCCTTGGCCTCAGTCTGCCCCACACACTTAGGAGAGGTGTGTGTGTGTGTGTGTGTGTGTGTGTGTGTGTGTGTGTGTGTGTGTGTGTGTGTGTGTGTGTGTGTGTGTGTGTGTGTGTGTGTGTGTGTGTGTGTGTGTGTGTGTGTGTGTGTGTGTGTGTGTGTGACAGATTGACAGATTGACATTCTGAGACACTTCCACTGGAAATGACCCGGCAGACCTTGGCCCCGCCTCCCTGGAAGGCTACACTAATCAGAACATCATCATCATCATCATCCTCATCTCCTGACGATGGTGCGATGGTGTCAATCCACGGACAACGGCTATGGAGCAAGGACCCACACACACACACACACCCCCTCACACCACGACAGCTCGTATAAGATATTTATCACCTTATTATCTTGCTCTATTTATTTTTTGCCTCTCTATAATTAAATAGGGAGAGATAATGCCAATATAAACACAAACTGGAGGTGATTTTAAAGCCCAGCTCCACCCCAAAGATTACCCCCAGCCAGACAGGAAGAAAAGCCTAAAATGGAGGACAAAAAGTAAATCTCTTGAACTTCTCCGGAGCGTGAAGTGATTGATGGGCTGAGAGTGTGCCGTGGCCAGCCTGATAATGGAGTGATAATGGAGTGATAATGGCGGAGCACAGAGCAGAGACTCAGGAGCAAGCAGCTCTAATGGTAAAAGCAATAAGTAGACATTGTCCTGTGCGTCCCCCGCTGCCATTATAGCAGCCCCTCCACCCCCTGCTGTGAGGAAAGGACACACTCCCATTCACATTATGTACAGCCTCTTTCTCTCCCCCTCTCCTCCCCCTCTACTCCCCTCCGTCCTCCCCCTCTCCTTTGTGTTCTTTCCATGTGCAGAAGGAGATAATTCCTGGTTCCAGTAAATCCTGGATGACGGTTTAATGGTGGGAGACCTGAGGGCTCTACAGAGCCTGGTAACACCCTAGAAACAGGTGACCATGGTAACCAGACAGCAGACAGGAGAGATGGTAACACCCTAGAAACAGGTGACCATGGTAACCAGACAGCAGCCAGGAGAGATGGTAACACCCTAAGAACAGGTGACCATGGTAACCAGACAGCAGCCAGGAGAGATGGAACCACATGATTGGTTTTAGTTTTTAGTTGTTTTTGTAAGGACAGGCAGCGTTGGTGTTCATGACCAAGTTCACTGCAGGTCAAAAGTGAGCTGAACTGAACCACAACATGATTTAACATCACAGCAATGGGACTCTAGTTTGAATCAGGTTCAGTTCAGGTCAGCTTCCTAGAAAGCACTACGAAGGACCAGAGGATTGTGTGTTGTTATAGCTAAGTGTCTGTAGTTTGGTTATGACCAGAGGACTGTCTGTTGGTATAGTTGTCTGTAGTTTGGTTATGACCAGAGGATTGTCTGTTGTTATAATTAAGTGTCTATAGTTTAGCTATGAACAGAGGATTGTCTGTTGTTATAATTAAGTGTCTATAGTTTAGCTATAAACAGAGGATTGTCTGTTGTCTGTTGTTCTAGTTAAGTGTCTGTGGTTTGGTTATAACCATAGGATTGTCTGTTGTTGTAGTTCAGTGTCTGTGGTTCAGCTAAGACTAGAGGATTGTCTGTTGTCATAGTTCAGTGTCTGTGGTTCAGCGGCTGAGTAGCTCTGTGTCTCTTCAGTATGTGGAGTGACAGCTCCAATGGACTGCAGCAGTCACAAGAAATATAACCCCTATTAACATCGTATTAATGTCTAGTTAATCACTTCAATTGGGATTTGCATTTTCCCCAACCCAAAAAATAAATGGTTTTCATTATAAGATTTCTGTTCCTCTTTTCCAAACTAACTTTGGAGGTCCAGTATGTGTCCGCCCTGGTGGTGTTTGAAGCCTATTGATCCCCTATGACGATGGCTGGCTGTGGATAATGAAGGGTGTTATCATGGAGAAGCTGATTTCACAGCTCTAACCTAGCACAGCGCCCAGACAGGATTAGCATAGTTTAAATGTCTCAGTGACGGTGTCTGCAGTTTAATCTGTTCTGCATGCATGCGTGTATGTGTGTGTGTGTGTGTGTGTGTGTGTGTGTGTGTGTGTGAGTGTGTGTGTGTGTGTGTGTGTGTGTGTGTGTGTGTGTGTGTGTGTGTGTGTGTGTGTGTGTGTGTGTGTGTGTGTGTGTGTGTGTGTGTGTGTGTGTGTGTGTGTGTGTGTGTGTGTGTGTGTGTGTGTGTGTGTGTGTGTGTGTGTGTGTGTATCACCAACAGATAAAAAAGGGTGCATATTCCGTCCAAGTCATTGAGATGATTGCCGTTTGATGATAATGCTGTTCTAATATACAGATTATTATGGCCTCTCCTGCTTGCCAGAATCTGCTCTCTGTCCAGAGCGCGCGCACACACACACACGCACACACACACACACACACACACACACACACACACACACACACACACACACACACACACACAGTCTCTCTTTGTTGTGTATGCTGATGTGTTTTGCTGTGTATGTGTGTGTGTTTATTCCTGTGAGAGCGTGTGTGTAAGCATTTATTTGTGCATGCAGTACATCTGATAGGGCTCCTCATAGCAGATGGTTTTTGTCAAAAGGATAACTAATAAATTCACAAAAAATTGAAGGTCATGAGAATGTAGAGACTTTGTTTGAGGGTGTGCAGGATCACAGAGGGATGTTGTTAGTAGTTTGGATTCCAGGCTCAAGGTGCTGTGCTGTTTTTAAAGAAACCCCTTTTTA
This sequence comes from Galaxias olidus, assembly GCA_026901105.3. NCBI lineage: Eukaryota > Metazoa > Chordata > Actinopteri > Galaxiiformes > Galaxiidae > Galaxias > Galaxias olidus. The sequence goes on from JAPMUY010009062.1 coordinate 37,769, forward strand.
AAGTTATTCAGCGGTCGACCTGGCTGGGGATCTTTGATGTCTTTGTGGAGTTTCAGTCTAAAGCTGCTGCAGCTGCTCTTCACGTTTACCAAACATCGCCCGTAGCCTTTTCTTTTCAGAGGAGACCTTTGTATGACATTTTACTAGTTATCCTTAAATGCAGAGTTGAAAAAGCATTAATATATAGATTATTCTAACGCCAATGAATATGTACGTATGGTATTTTAATTGGATTTTTGTGTTCAAATGTCTGTTGTAAAACTGTTTTGAATACTGGACATTTTGATTGAAAACACTGATAACTATTTAGAAGTTGTTAAATTGTTGTCTTTTGTTTATTTTATTGTTTATTCTGATTTTGTTGTTTAATCCGATAACTTCCTGTATGGCTAGACCAGTCTAAAAGGAGCCAATCAGATCAGACTTCTTGTTGAGGCTGATGATGCTGCATCATTTTCTATTGGTCAGCCCTCTGAAGAACGAAAAAGCCCATTGGTTGACACCTTGTCTAGTAGGCGGGTCACCGGCCCTCCAAGAAGACAGGACATGCATACAGACATGAGATGGCTCTTTATACATCTCTCCTTAAGACTCCTTAGTTTAATCAGGCGACCAAAATACCTCTACAGAGCCAAGGATTTGAAATGCATTGTAGTAGCTTCTCAATAAAACGTCCTATCTTTATTTTACACAAGTGTTAACGTTAAGTGTTTCATTGTTACAGTGCTGTCTGGGAGGAGGGCAGTGTGTGAGTGTTAACGTTAAGTGTTTCATTGTTACAGTGCTGTCTGGGAGGAGGGCAGTGTGTGAGTGTTAACGTTAAGTGTTTCATTGTTACAGTGCGGTGTCTGGGAGGAGGGGAGCGCGTGAGGCCTGCAGATGAGATTAGACACAGAGACCGTTGGATGGCGTCCAGCCGGGACTCTAACCCCCATCATGCTCTCTGTTCTTATCTTAATGTCACCCCTACCCCCCTCTCGGTCTGATTCGCCGCTGTAAAGTCGTTAGATTCAATTTGGTTTGAGTAAACGAGCCTCCGACGCTCCCCTCCACGCAGCCTGCGTTTTTAATTACCCTTAATTGCAATTTGCATAAAGCTTTTTGGTAAATGGGTCCTAAAGTGGTGGTTATAATTAAACATGTAAATGAATGGTAAGCTGCCAGAGGCCTCAGAGAGAGAGAGAGAGAGAGAGCGAGAGAGAGAGAGAGAGAGGGAGGGAGAGAGAGAGAAAGAGAGAACATGCTGAGAGTAAGGGAGTGCTCTCTCTGACACACTCCATAATGAAAGGTCAGCCTGCAGTGAGAGAGAGTGCATGCTTTTGGCAAAGAAATGTTATAACTTAATGAATGCCTGATATCGTACGAAGGCTATCCACAGCTTAAAGTCACCCTTCAGTAAGTGTTTACACATGTAGCAAGGATGTGAATTAGGGTCGCAATTCACACTTATTTATTCATTAGCCTTTGTTTTTCTGTTGATAAGAGGTTATTGGACATTAAAGACCCATTCAGATATGTAAATCCTACATAATTATTAAAGTGGTAACATTGTAGTAGCAATAGCACTTGCATTAGCAAGAAGCATTCATTTGAGATGTTGAAGCAGTGTTGTATATGACTTACTGTGTACTAAATTAACAGCAACACTGAGGCATTAAAAGACTGAATATAGCAGAGCACTAACAGACTGAATATAACAGACTGAATATAGCAGACTGAATATAACAGAGTACTAACAGACTGAATATAACAGACTGAATATAACAGACTGAATATAACAGACTGAATATAACAGTGTACTAACAGACTGAATATAACAGACTGAATATAACAGACTGAATATAACAGTGTACTAACAGACTGAATATAACAGACTGAATATAACAGACTGAATATAACAGAGTACTAACAGACTGAATATAACAGACTGAATATAACAGTGTAATAACAAACTGTATATAACAGACTGAATATAGCAGACTGAATATAACAGACTGAATATAACAGACTGAATATAGCAGACTGAATATAACAGAGTACTAACAAACTGTACATAACAGACTGAATATAACAGACTGAATATAACAGACTGAATATAACAGTGTACTAACAGACTGAATATAACAGACTGAATATAACAGACTGAATATAACAGAGTACTAACAGACTGAATATAACAGACTGAATATAACAGTGTACTAACAAACTGTATATAAATGACTGAATATAACA
>JAPMUY010009062.1:45000-50000 GCA_026901105.3 Galaxias olidus
TTATAAGTCCCCGGGTTGGTGGGCAGAGGATTGCATCACTGCTTTTTGCCCCAACACCTGCCCTCCTGACATGAGAGGGCCATGGTTCTCAGCAGGAAACCGATGGATTGACAGGTAGGGGAGCCCTCAAGTATCTCGGGGTCTTGTTCTCGGTGTCTGGGGGGTGACAGCGGGTGCGGTGTTGCATATATTAGGAGGGGAAGGGACATGCCTTCCACCGTTGTTCTTCTGGATTTCCTTTTGCCTGTGACATTTATAAGTAGACAAAAATGAATGTCAGCATCTACTCAGTCTGGCTCTACAAACATGGCCATGATGGCACTCTGCTGGAAGCATAATTCCATAACCTGTGTGTTCAGAATAGAAATGAGCTTCTGATAGACGCTGATAGCAAGAGACAGAACAGGCAGGACAGCCCACCTTATCTAACCAATCACAGCCAACCTGCTCCATCTACAGGTGTTCATTGGCTGTCCGAGTAACAAGAACCTGTCAACCAGGAAGTAGATTAACGGCAAACATCTCATTCTCCAATTGTTTTGTTGCCTATGGCAACAGATTAGTCAGAATGCTCCTAGTCATCACATACGGTCTACCCCCCCGCTGCCACACCCTACCACCTGTCACAGCGTGTGATGTCACAGTGACAGCAACCTGTCAGGGCGGGGCGGGGTCCGTGACCTTTGCCTAACTAATGACCCCTCCACCATGCAGCGGGCCACCAGCAGAGCCTGGTGCTCCTGTTTATTACTCTATCTTTTAAATGAAAACCACGGCGACCGCCATCCATCACCCAGCCCCTGACCTTTACCAACGGGGTCTCAGGGATGGCAGGCAGAGAGAGAGGTGTGGGGAGAGCTAGTCCTATCTCTGTCTCTCTGTCTCTCTGTCTCTGTGTGTCTCTCTGTGTCAGTCTGTATCTCTGTGGATCTGTGTCTCTCTGTGTCTCTCTGTGTCTCTCTGCACCCATACACACTCCAGAGAGAGGGCTTCCTCAGAGAGGTGAGGAGAGCTAGTCCACATAGTCTGTATCTGTCTGTCTCTCTGTCTCTCTGTATCTCTGTCTCTCTGTGTCTCTGTGTCTCTATCTCTGTCTCTCCACATAGTCTCTGTCTCTCTGTCTCTCTGTCTCTCCGTGTCTCTGTCTCTCTGTGTCTGTCTCTCTGTATCTCTGTCTCTCTCTGTATCTCTGTCTCTCTGTGTCTCTGTCTCTCTGTATCTCTGTCTCTCTCTGTATCTCTGTCTCTCTGTGTCTCTGTCTCTCTCTGTCTCTCTGTCTCTCTGTGTCTCTCTGTCTCTGTCTCTCTCTGTGTCTCTGTCTCTCTGTCTCTGTCTCTCTGTGTCTCTCTGTCTCTGTCTCTGTCTCTCTGTCTCTCTGTCTCTCTGTGTCTCTGTCTCTGTCTCTCTCTCTCTCTGTATCTCTGTCTCTGTCTCTCTCTCTGTCTCTCTCTCTCTCTCTCTGTCTCTCTGTCTCTCTCTGTGTCTCTGTCTCTCTGTCTCTCTGTGTCTCTCTCTCTGTCTCTCTGTCTCTGTCTCTCTGTCTCTGTCTCTCTGTGTTTCTGTCTCTCTCTGTGTCTCTGTCTCTGTGTGTTTCTGTCTCTCTCTGTATCTCTGTCTCTCTGTCTCTCTGTCTCTGTCTCTCTGTGTTTGGTTCTGATCTCTCTGTCTCTGTCTCTCTGTCTCTCTGTGTCTCTCTCTGTCTCTCTGTCTCTCTGTATCTCTGTCTCTCTGTCTCTCTCTCTCTCTCTCTGTCTCTCTGTGTCTCTCTCTCTCTTGTATTTGTATTATTTTGTAAACTGCTTTGGCAATATTGTCTCCAATTGTACAGTCATGCCAATAAAGCATTGAAATTGAATTGAATTGAAAAATTGAGAGGCCTTTCTCAGAGAGCTGAGGAGAGCTGCTCCAAATAGTCTGTATCTCTGTCTGCGTATCTCTGTGTGTCTCTGTGACTCTGTGTGTCTGTGTCTCTCTGTGTCTGTCTGTTTATCTCTGTGTCTGTCTGTGTATCTCTGTGTCTGTCTGTGTATCTCTGTGTCTCTCTGTGTCTCTCTGTGTCTCTCTGTGTGTCTGTGTCTCTCTGTGTCTCTGTCTCTCTGTGTCTGTGTCTCTCTGTGTCTCTCCGCACATACACTCTCTCTCTCTCTCTCTGTGTCTTCTCTCTCTCTCTCACACATACACACACTCTCTCTCTCTCTCTCTCTCTCTCTCTCTCTCTCTCTCTCTCTCTCTCTCTCTCTCTCTCTCTCTCTCTCTCTCTCTCTCTCTCTCTCTCTCTCTCTCTGTCTTGGCACCCACATGCCTGGATGATGTAAGCCAAACCCTGATCATGCCTTTGAAAAAAGAGAGGAAGAAATACAAACCTCCTCCTCCTCCTCCTCCTCCTCTTTGCTGCTGATAGGATCGGCTGTCCTCCAGGATTTCTGAGTGGATAATGGAGAGGCTCTCTGCTTCACAATGGTGTACCACTCTGTATATCAGTACCTCTATAGGTGTATTACTCTGTATATCAGTGCCTGTATAGGTGTATGTTGCTCTGTATATCAGTACCTCTATAGGTGTATGTTGCTCTGTGTATCAGTACCTCTATAGGTGTACCACTCTGTGTAACAGTACCTCTATAGGTGTACCACTCTGTATATCAGTACCTGTGTAGGTGTGTGTTGCTCTGTGTAACAGTACCTCTATAGGTGTACCACTCTGTATATCAGTGCCTCTATAGGTGTATGTTGCTGTGTGTATCAGTACCTCTATAGGTGTACCACTCTGTATATCAGTACCTCTATAGGTGTATGTTGCTCTGTGTATCAGTACCTCTATAGGTGTACCACTTTGTGTAACAGTACCTCTATAGGTGTACCACTCTGTGTAACAGTACCTCTATAGGTGTACCACTCTGTGTATCAGTGCCTCTATAGGTGTACCACTCTGTGTATCAGTACCTCTATAGGTGTATGTTGCTCTGTGTATCAGTACCTCTATAGGTGTGCTCTGTGTATCAGTACCTCTATAGGTGTACCACTCTGTGTATCAGTACCTCTATAGGTGTATGTTGCTCTGTGTATCAGTACCTGTATAGGTGTGTGTTGCTGTGTGTATCAGTACCTCTATAGGTGTACCACTCTGTGTGTCAGTGCCTCTATAGGTGTATGTTGCTGTGTATATCAGTACCTATATAGGTGTATGTTGCTGTGTGTATCAGTACCTCTATAGGTGTACCACTCTGTGTAACAGTACCTCTATAGGTGTACCACTCTGTGTATCAGTGCCTCTATAGGTGTATGTTGCTCTGTGTATCAGTATCTATAGGTGTACCACTCTGTGTGTCAGTGTGTGTGTTGCTCTGTATATCAGTACCTATATAGGTGTATGTTGCTCTGTATATCAGTGCCTCTATAGGTGTATGTTGCTGTGTGTAACAGTACCTCTATAGGTGTACCACTCTGTATATCAGTACCTCTATAGGTGTACCACTCTGTATATCAGTGCCTCTATAGGTGTATGTTGCTGTGTGTATCAGTACCTCTATAGGTGTACCACTCTGTGTAACAGTACCTCTATAGGTGTACCACTCTGTATATCAGTACCTCTATAGGTGTACCACTCTGTATATCAGTGCCTGTGTAGGTGTGTGTTGCTCTGTGTATCAGTACCTCTATAGGTGTACCACTCTGTGTATCAGTACCTCTATAGGTGTACCACTCTGTGTATCAGTACCTCTATAGGTGTATGTTGCTGTGTGTATCAGTACCTCTATAGGTGTATGTTGCTCTGTGTATCAGTACCTCTATAGGTGTACCACTCTGTGTATCAGTACCTCTATAGGTGTATGTTGCTGTGTGTATCAGTACCTCTATAGGTGTATGTTGCTGTGTGTATCAGTACCTCTATAGGTGTATGTTGCTGTGTGTATCAGTACCTTTACTAGACTAATTAAGTTAGGAGTGTGTGTCAGAGACACCTGGTTGCTGAAGGCAGCGTCTGCTTACCTTTGTCTCAGGCTCTCTCTGAGAGGAATCACTGGTTTGTCAGGTGCTTCTGTTACAGTCTGGATTTATGGTAATTCACATTGTCAGATATAGAGGTGATGCTTAGAGATTATGATATCTTTTAGATATTCATGTAAATGTCAGACCTACCGCTTCCTATCTGAGCAGTCTGAAAGCCTGGTAGACACACATACACACACACACACACACACACACACACACACACACACAACAAAAGTGCCATCATTTTCTTTTTACGTAAATTGCCTCTGAAAGGAAATGTGAAAATTGCATCATGTACCTGTAGTCTAATGCTCCATTGTGTGGCTTTGGATATGAGCTAGATGGTGATGAGATTCATCCTGAAAGCACTTGAATGCTACACCATAACCACTATGTTTCATAATCTATTGGGTTCCTTTGTTTAGGGCGCTGATAGGAGAGTAATCTTGCACTGGTGCTTTGGGCTCAGAGCGTTCTTTATCAGGGATGATCTCTGGTAGACATGGAGAATACTTCTTTAGAAAAGAGGGACAGGACAGTGTATTCAGTGCCAGCACCAGCATTGGCATCATCATTAGCATCAGCATTAGCATCATCATTAGCATCAGCATTGGCATCAGCATTAGCACCAGCATTAGAATCAGCATTAGTACCAGCATTAGCATCATCATTAGCATCAGCATTGGCATCAGCATTAGCATTAGCACCAGCATTAGAATCAGCATTAGCACCAGCATTAGCATAAGCATCAGCATCAGCATTGACATCAGCATTAGCATTAGCACCAGCATTAGAACAGCATTAGCACCAGCATTAGCATTAGCATTAGCACCAGCTTTAGAATCAGCATTAGCATCAGCATTAGCATCAGCATCAGCATCATTAGCATTAGCATTAGCTTTAGCACCAGCATTAGCATCAGCACCCCACCTCTTGCTAGAAAGAAGCTCCACTATCAAGTGCAATCAATTATTTATAATTCGTATCTTATTCTATAATTTTTCTCTT
>JAPMUY010009062.1:55000-57500 GCA_026901105.3 Galaxias olidus
GCAGCCAGGAGGACTGTGTATTCAGAATGCTAGCAGTGCTCCATGCAGCCAGGAGGACTGTGTGTATTCAGAATGCTAGCAGTGCTCCATGCAGCCAGGAGGACTGTGTATTCAGAATGCTAGCAGTGCTCCATGCAGCCAGGAGGACTGTGTATTGTGTGTGTGTGTGTGTGTGTGTGTGTGTGTGCTGTGTGTGTGTGTGTGTGTGTGTGTGTGTGTGTGTGTGTGTGTGCTGTGTGTGTGTGTGTGTGTGTGTGTGTGTGTGTGTGTGTGTGTGTGTGTGAATGCTAGCAGTGCTCCATGCAGCCAGGAGGACTGTGTATTCAGAATGCTAGCAGTGCTCCATGCAGCCAGGAGGACTGTGTATTCAGAATGCTAGCAGTGCTCCATGCAGCCAGGAGGACTGTGTATTCAGAATGCTAGCAGTGCTCCATGCAGCCAGGTGTGTGTGTGTGTGTGTGTGTGTGTGCTCCATGCAGCCAGGAGGACTGTGTATTCAGTGCTAGCAGTGTGTGCCAGGAGGACTGTGTATTCAGAATGCTAGCAGTGCACCATGCAGCCAGGAGGACACAGAAGTGCTTGTAGTAATTGGGCAGGGATTTCCACCGCTCCATCCAGAGCACAGGGGGTGCTGTTCATGCTAATGACCTGGCCAATTAGCTGGCGGAAACATCATCTTCTGGGACCTCATTTGCATTCTCCTCAGAAGGCCAGACCAAAGCACTTTAAATCAGAGCTAGCGGAGCTGGATGATTTCTATGTATCTTATTTCTACAACAGGGTCTGAGTTTCCTGAAGGCTGGTCACCTACAGCGTCTCCACTGCAGCCCATCTCTGATTAGCTGACATGGACATGTGGGCCCCGGGGCCTCTTCTGATTGGCTGACATGGACGTGTGGACCCCGGAGCCTCCTCTCATTGGCTGACATGGACGTGTGGACCCCAGGGCCTCTTCTGATTGGCTGAGCACCATACCCACAGGGTGTAATTAGGGAGAGGTGGTGATTGGCTGAGCAGGAGCAAAGACGACGCCTGTTTGAGCAGTCAGCTGGTAATGACCCATCATCTGCAGAGAGGGACCCTGTGTGTGTGTGTGTGTGTGTGTGTGTGTGTGTGTGTGTGTGTGTGTGTGTGTGTGTGTGTGTGTGTGTGTGTGTGTGTGTGTGTGTGTGTGTGTGTGTGTGTGTGTGTGTGTGTGTGTGTTGACAGTTATACAACCAGAGCACTAATCCCCATTGTGGGTTGTAGTGTTGGTCAGTGTGTTTGTCTGTGTGAGTGCCTTTGTGTGTGTATTAAAGTCTTGACGTATGATCTGTCTGCGTGTGTGTGTGTGTGTGTGTGTGTGTGTGTGTGTGTGTGTGTGTGTGTGTGTGCGCGTGTGAGTGTGCGTGTGTGTGAGTGTGTGTTAAAGTCTTGATGTATGATCTGTGTGTGTGTGTCCCTGAGGGAGTGGACAGACTGACAAAGCCAGAGTGACCCCCGCCCCCCGTCGCCCCCCAGAGGAGCTTAATTGGTAAGTGTTTATGCACGGTTGACATTTGGATATTTGCGCTGCTTAGCTCTATAATCCTGCAGGGCCTTTTATTTCCAGGTGACATTTCTCCTCCACGGGCCTCAGAAGCAGAGAGTCTGTGTGAAGCCTCCAATGGGGCCGTCTGAGTGCTGCTCTGTGATCTCATCTCAGCCTGTCTCCCTCACCCCCAGCTGCTGCTTCACAAGCGCTTATTCTCTTCATGTTGATTTGTCTTTTTTGGGAGATTTAGAAATAGGTGTTTATATTCCGTGATGTATGATTATGGAGAACTCTGTCACTTTATGAGCATTTGTTGTGCTGTTGTTTTCCTCCGTAAGTCGAGGGAGGAGTTCTGCCATTTCAACGTTTTCTTGTTTACCTTCAGCCAGCCTTGAAAACGGAAGCCTCCTCCCATCTCGTTCTCTTTTACAGCGTCCCCCCTAACCCCGCCCTCCTCCCACACACACAGAGCTCTGTAATAAGGAGCCACGGAGGTAGAGAGGTCACGAGCGCTGAGGTTATCCAGAGGGTATCTCCTGTCCTTGCTGTAATGAACTCAATGGACCCTGCTGCAGACACAGGCCATTGGCTTCACTCCGGGTACGTTGCCCTGCTCAGCCACCAAGAGGCAATGAGATACAGCCGCTTTTGAAGGATGCTTTCATTTCATATGCTGCAGTACCTTGAGCTTTTGAAGGATGCTTTCATTTAATATGCTGCAGTACCTGAGCCTTGGTGGATTTCACACCAGTGGTCCCCTGGTGGGGGGAGACCTCCTCCAAATCTGGCAGCATCAATACCACACCCTAGTTACCGGGTTACATGTTACAGCATGAGAACCACGCCCTAGTTACCGGGCTACATGTTACAGCATCAGAACCACACCCTAGTTACCAGGCCATATGTTACAGCATCAGAACCACACCCTAGTTACCGGGTTACATGTTACAGCATCAGAACCACACCCTAGTTGCTGGGTTACATGTT
>JAPMUY010009062.1:62500-65000 GCA_026901105.3 Galaxias olidus
GTAATCCCAGCGTTCCCCTCCAATCACCATTTAGGAGCACGGAGGAATACGGCGGTAATGAGTTTCTTCCGTTCTGGTTTCTCCAGGTGGAAGACAAACACAAAGACAGACAGACAGACAGGCAGACAGACAGAAAGACACGGGCAATGCTGCTCTGCTGTATCCTCCCTCTCACACACACACACACACACACACACACACACACACACACACACACACACACACACACACACACACACACACACACGCACACACACACACACACACACACACACACACACACACACACACACACACACACACACACACTCACACCCAGGCCCCAAGGCTACATTCACTCCTAGACTGATTCCAAAGGAGACTTTTCAGCTGAAGGCAGAGTGGGTAATGGAAAGAACCCATAGAGACCCCAAACTAAGAGAGGGAGAGAGGGGGGGATAGAGAGGGATGGAGAAAACAGAGAGAGCGAGAGACCAAGAGGAGAGCTAGTGATAGAGAGCGAGAGAGAGAGAGAGAGAGAGAGAGAGAGAGAGAGAGAGACAGAGAAAAGGAGGAGAGACGCTATGAAAGAGAGAGAGCGAGAGGGAGAACAGGAGGAGAGAAGAAAGGGCTGCAGACTCCCAGGTGGCCTGCAGACAGGAGGAGAATGGATAGAGGAGAGTGTCCTGTAGTGTCCTGGTGCTTCTACACACACACACACACACACACACACACAGCCTCCAGCCCCGGCAGCACGGGGAGAGCTCTGCTAAAAGGCACACAGGGAGGGGAGGGGGGAGGGGGGTAAGGCTGTCCTCACCCCAGACTGAGGCTGCTCATATTGGGCTGGAGATTACGGGAAGGCCCCCCTCCTGCATCACTGTGTGATTAAAGGGGAGGTGGAAACTGTCTGGGCTGGAGGGAGGTGTGTGTGTGTGTGTGTGAGGGGGGGGGGCAGCAGGGAATGAGTTGGGACATTGATGGATAGATTACATGGAAGGAGGGGTACTTTGTGAGAGAATAAGGCACAGAGAGTTTCACGGAGTGCAAAAGCAACTACGAGAAGAGGAGGGAGGGAGAGGCCGGGTAAGAGAGAGGGAGAAGAGCTGTCGTCATAGCGTCAAGAGCAGGCATGGTTCATACAGGCCATGAGGGAGTGTGTTGTAAGCAAACAGGTAGTTATAGAGGTAATAGAGTCGTACTCAGGGTATTTATAGAGGTAGTAGAGTCGTACTCAGGATATTTACAGAGGTAGTAGAGTTGTACTTAGGGTATTTATAGAGGTAGTAGAGTCGTACTCAGGGTATTTATAGAGGTAGTAGAGTCGTACTCAGGGTAGTTATAGAGGTAGTAGAGTTGTACTCAGGGTAGTTATAGAGGTAGTAGAGTCATCTTCAGGGTATTTATAGAGGTAGTAGAGTCGTACTCAGGGTAGTTATAGAGGTAGTAGAGTCATACTCGGGGTAGTTATGGAGGTAGTAGAGTTATACTCTGGGTATTTCTAGATGTAGTAGTCATCTTCAGGGTACCACAGCACAGAGGCTGCTATTAGACACTTCACTTCACTCCGACAGGGACAGGTGCTGAGATGCTTGTCCAGGGGCGTTTCCAGACAATTTGGGCCTCGTAAAACACATAGCCTTAAGATGCATGTTGTAATGTATATTATATAGCTAGATGTTAGGAGCTATGGTTTTATTTCCTCCTCCTCCTCTCTTCCTTTCACTGAGACATTTTTAATATTAATGCCAGCTGTTAAGAAGCCATGTTCTCCTTGAAGCTGTGTGTAATGGCTAGCCGCCTAGCGATGGATGATACCACAGATGCCTTCCTGACCTACAGGAGAGTTGTGACGGAGCAGACAGCTGCTAATCACTTCATGTATAAGGCTACGTGGCCTTATAGCCCATATAGAGATACAAATAGAAAATCAATGCAAGGTTTACACCCGTTTAACTCTCCCTGTCTCCAGGGGAACATACCTACTACTCTGCAGCCGCTCAGCCATTTGTAATCAGGACAGAGTGTAAACACACGGTAAACACATGCTTTTGTTCAGCTCACAGCAAACCACCACAGTGTGCGTATGAATATTCATATATCTGCCGGTATGGACAGCTCACTGCAGATGAAGGGATTAGGTAGCAGCAGCAGATGCTGCCCTGTTGTTGTTTTTGCAGCTTTGGTAGTTGAGGATTGCAGAGGGTTGTTTTGTAGTCGCAATGCATCGTGGACAAGATGGAGGCATCATGGTAGACACTAGGAGCATACAAACACACAATCGGCTGATTGCTGCTGGAACACCCTGGGTGCCTGACACACACACACACTCACACACACACACACACACACACACACACACACACACACACACACACACACACACACACACACACACACACACACACACACACACACACACACACACACACACACAGTGAGTAAACAGACACACACACACACACACACACACACACACACACACAGTGAGTATACACACACACACACACACACACACTCA
>JAPMUY010009066.1:0-77337 GCA_026901105.3 Galaxias olidus
TCTAGTAGCACTTTCCTTCTCTGGCTCGAATCGTCGAGAATTTGCCACTGCCATGTTGCTCGAAACGTAGCTGTCACCGTACAGAAAATGCATGGGAAACGTGTTTCATTGGTTTTGTAGAGTGCTATAATTAAAACACATAAACATACGTAAAAAACATACATTAAAACATTGTTTTAGGGCAGTAATGATCCATGTCCAATTCAATGCTATTTCTAAACAGAAAGAGACATTTTAAATCACAAGTAATTCTTTGCCATTTCAAAAAGACAACATTACTATATCTTTATTTTGTGGCACAGGGAAGTAAAGAACCTTTCCAGAACAGTGTTCGTTACATTTTAGGAAACAGTTCTCTAAGAAATAAAAATCTTTGTCAAATCCATAGACAATAAAAACTTTACAATGGATGCCAAACCCAAGTATTTTCCCCGTGGACAAAGACACACAATTGCCTTTCTAAAATATTTGCAGGATCCGACCTGCAATTAGTTGAATTAGCTTCAAACGAAATATAATTGTATATATAAATATAATAATAGTTGTACTCGTAGTTGCAATTCTCTTACCAGTGAACAATTTACCATGCAACGAACGACAAAGACCTACAACCGCGTCTTACCTAAATAATACAGAGAAAATAATACATTATGCTACTTGAAACCTACAACTTGAAACTTTAGCGTACGTAAAGATCAACAGATATTTACTGCTTATAAAAAGCACTGTTAATCAGCCCTTTGTACAAGTTCAACACTATGCCCAGACACAGTAGACATCTTGTTCAATGAATATCCAAAGTGGACTAACATGGGAAATTATTGATTGATATAAAATTTTAAAGATGAAACAATTAATGAAAAAAACATTTAGTGTAGGAGTGCCAATTATCTCTTATATTCATGAATGTAATTGCACAACACAAAGAAAAATTATATATAGAGGTATTTGCTTTCAAATAATACTACACCCTTACATATGACACTTAAACTTCAGTTATGTGTTGTTAAATTTAGATTTACATTTTTAAACAAATATTTACAAGCTGAACCCTATGAGAAGTACTCTTTTCAGAATTTGTGGGCCAAAGTAAAGTATAGAAAAAGGTATCGCTGGGTACCGGTACGGAATTCTTGTGCTATAGATTCACTGTGTCAGTGCATTGGCCAAGTCAATGACTGGATGTGGCAGAGTTTTCTTCAGGTACATAAAGAAAATAATTGACTAGATCCCCCTAGATGAGAAGAACAGGAAGCTTACTCCTTTTATCACCCCATGCCTTCCGCCGCCTACCATTTGGGATTACTAGTGCTCCTGAAATCTTTCCGCAGAGAATTACAGACACCCTCCAAGGGTTGGAGGGCACAGAAATATATATGGCTGATATACTGGTCCATGCAGAGACAGAGGATTTGCATGACCAGCGATTGGCAAAGGTGTTAAAGGTCATATAGAGGAGGCCGGTCTCAAGCTGATCAAGGCTAAGTGTGAGTTCAAACGAAGGAAGATCTGCTTTCTGGGACATATCAACGATGAGACAGGCATCAGGCCAGATCCTGAGAAGGTTACGAGGACAGAGCGATTTCTCGGTAAACCATCTGGGAAAGTGTGTTCCCGTCCCACAGTGGGACAACCGCTCTATGAACTTCTCAAAACAAAGGTTTAATGAACTTGGGGACACACACAGCAGTCAGCGTTTCAGAGACTGAAAGCGACGTTAACTACTGCTCCAGTGTTAGCCTTCCATGATGCCAGGAAGCCCACTGAGGTTTCAGCAGATGCCAGCAGCTGTGGCCTAGGGAGGGGGGTCCTGCTCCAGCAACAATAGCTGGCGACCAATGCGAACACAGAAGGCAAAATTGCCCGGTGGTGTCTGATTATTACTCTAGATTTATGGAAGTCCTCCACCTCCCCTCGACAACAAGCAGCCAGGTCATTACTAGGATTAAAGCTACTTTTGCACGTCACAGGATACCAGAAGTGTCAGTCAGTGATAATGGACCTCAGCTGGCTTCAGCAGAGTTTAAGGAGTTCTGTGAATGCTACAACTTTGTACATGTGACATCCAGCTCACATCATGCTCAGAGTAACGCTCATGCAGAAAGGGCTGTTTTAATAGCCAAGGGTATCCTCAGACAGGACGATCCTCTACTCGCTCAGATGACATACAGAGCCACGCCCTCTTCCTCCACTGTGGTCAGCCCTGTGGAACTGCTGATGGGACGGAAGATTAGGACAACCCTACCCACCCTGGAGGAGAACCTGAGACCAAAATGGCCTGATCAAGAGAAGATCAGACAGGCAGTTGCCGCTGCCGAAAGGAAACAGGCGTTTTACTATGACCGCAGGAAGGGGGTGAAAATCTTACCTCCTTTGCGACGCCGTGCTGATGAAACTGGATGGACAAAATCGGTGGGAAACCCCTGCTGCTGTCCAAGAGCCCAGCTCTACCCCACAGTCTTATCTGGTGGAATGTCCTCAAGGGGAGCAGTGTCGGTGGAACAGACGACACCTGCCGCGTGTGCACAATCCATCCACTCCCAGAGCGGCCACATCAGGCCAGACCACGCAGGAGGGAACCATGCACTTTGACAGGGTGGGGGAACAAGGAGAGGCGGTTCCCACCTCCGCACAGATCCTCACATAGAGACACACATCCCAGAGACTATAAATTACTCAATCTGGCAGGCCGAACAGCAGACGCTGCTCGTTGGCCAGATTTGTATTGTTATTTTCTTTAACAAATGATCGGATGTCATAACTATATTAGAAGTAAGCATATTAATCACTAATCCTTTACATTTTGTTTAGCTTTTTATTTTATTTACATTCAATAAACAAAGTTAAATACTTAGAATAATTTTTCAAAGCCTGTCAAGTGAGATTGTGCTGACTCTAAAACTAATTACAACCTGCAAACATATTTGCTTATTTTTCATTTACTCTGTGTGCCAGGTGGCTATGCAAAACATGTGGTTTTCAAAGTTTGGTTAGACCTTGAACATTAACAATACAATGACAAGATATATAAATATGCATGGTGAGAAATCAGTGTCAGTATGGTGACACATCAGTATGCTCATGTTAAAATTATTTCAAGAGGAAACAAACATCCCATACATACCAAGACTGCATCTATAAGGTAAACAATTATTGTTGATGAAAAAATAAATACTGATCACATATCTAACACTCCAAGAATTATGTTGATTGTGGAACTTTTTGATTTCTTTCCCTCTTTATAGATCATTCATTTTGATTATCAGGTTTATCAGCATCTTAAATAAAACAATATTCTCACAGAATAAATTTTTTCTAAAAAGGCATATTTGCATTTCATGTGACAAGATGTTAAGTGGCTCGACCTCCAAGGTTCTGGTTTATTAAGAGGTGGCAGTCTTTCATTACACACTGTTCATTTAAGAAGCAGCTACTGGCAAAAAAAAAAATATTTTAGTTTGCAGCTTAGCAAAAGCAAGCTGAATATGTCCTATGTATTTCTAAATATTATATAATATTGTGATTTTATTGCTTTTACATTTTCAGATCTCCATACCTTAACAGATCTAGCATATCGTGGACCCATGAAAAATGCTGCTGGAGACAAATTCTACACATCAGAATATAACTTTACATTTGGGAATCTCTTCAGACATGTTCCTTCAGTATTGTGGTAACATGAAGGAGGGTGCTATTGTCTGGGCGTTTTTCAGTACTCTGTTTTTCCTTTTTGGGTTCCCTGCCTGTGTCCTGGTCTATTGGGAGTTGTGTCAGAGACACAGAAAAGGCATCCGCACTACCCCCAACGAGATATACATGTATAATATGACAGTCATGGATAGTGTCTTCTTAGGTTTTCTTCCCACTAGTTTGTGTAACTTCTTCATTTGGTTTGACATTTATTTTGAACGATTCAATAATTTTCTCTATTTTATGAGCATTGTTGGACACCCTCTCTTTATGAGCTGTATTTGTCTTGATTGGTATTTTGCTGTGGTTCATCCAATCGCCTACCGGCGTAGGAATGGCTTGACCTCCAGGGTTCTAATGTCAATTGCTGTGTGGGCTGTTACTGTTACCTATTGGTTGCTAAGCCTTCATTTTGATAGACTATACTGCTCTCTTACTGGTATCGCCCCATATATCATAAGTCTTCCCACTATTGGACTGTGTGACTTTTTTATTTTGAGGACGTTAAAGACATCTGACCCTGGAGGCAGAGACCTTCACCCTCAGAAGAAGAAGGCTCTTCAGATCATTGTCAACAGCCTGGTCATGACAATCATCACCTACGTTCCTCCAATGCTTGTGTTCATGCTCAGGGATACAGTCACTGAAACTGTATTTATGTGCCATTTGAATTTTCTAGCTGCAACCACAGCAACGGCAGGAAGCGCTATTATGCCTCTCCTCTATCTGGGAAATCTCAGCAAACTAGACTGCATTAACAAATTGAAGAAATGTATAGAAATATAGAAGATGTAAGGCAAGGAAACTTGTTAAATATGTAGCACCATGGAAGGGGTTTAAAGTGGGTCAGATGTCAAATTACACTATTCAAAATATAAAAAAAAAACATACACTCAATACAATAAATATATTTTGTTTTAAATTATAAATGTTCTGTAATACCCAACACTGAGCTGAAATACCGGAAAAAGTTCAGGTGTGTTTGATTTAATCAAATGTACTTTCTTTGTGTCCGGACATGGCCAACAAAGGTTCTAACACTACCCTGCAATATCATATAAAGAAAGCCCCTCTATCCCTTCCTGGGTCTATTGTATCTGAGAAATTCTTTTTTTGTATGTCATAATTTTTCAGATATTTATGTTCGTACATATAATTTGTTTGAATAGTGACATATTTTAACAAACAGTCCTTTGCAGTCATATAGACCGGACCAACCTCTCAAACTTTATTTTATTATGTGTCTGTAATAAAGACTCATGAGAATATACTGTATTACAAAATTACCCAGCTATTGCCCAAAATGTTCACTAGAGGGCATGATAGTTGTGCGGACAGACAGTGGCCAAGTTCGGAACCACATACTCAAATACTAGCTACAACACACTTAATGAGTACATACTGTATACTGAAATTGAAACCTAGTATTTATTTATTTATACAAAGAGTCACTTAAATTGTTAGCATACTCAACTGGAACATGTGACCACAAGAACAGCATATTTCTTTAATATGTGAAAGACAGATGGAAGTTGGCACATTGCATTTTTAAGCGTGAAGCTCTCAGGTACTCAACATTTTTCCAAATATAGTACTTCATCTGGGACCTTTTTCCATACTCAAAATTTCACATACTGTGTACCGTTGGCATACTGTATGCACATTGTTTTGTCATATTTAGTACGTTAAGGATGCATAGTAGGCAATTCCAAACACAGCCAGTCATTTGAGCTGATACACTATGTGTAGAAAAAAGCAGAAATGTAATAGATCTTATTTTAAACATTTTGGTGTATGTTTGCAAGAAGAACCTTTTTGCCTTTCAGCTATAATAACCTTTCAATAAGACAGAAGTCTGGATTATGTACCTGTACATGTATACAAATAAGCAGGACATTAAATTAGATTACTATTCTCAAAATTGTCTTAACTGTTTTGTTCTTAATATTGCTAAAAATACAGTTTTAAAAGCTCCTGAAAATTCCACCATTGCATTAATGCTGATCAACCACAATCAAGATACGATCAATACAATTGCTACTGAAAATACATACATAGATAAACCCAATAAACTTGAGTCCATTTGAGTACATTTGTGCCCATTTTCTTTTAATCTTTCATCTAGTCAAGAAAGAATTACACACGAAACTGAACAATGAAGTGTTTTCAGTGTAAGGCACAAATGGTTTATAAGGTATCCATAAAATACTTTCTTCACAATGTAACTTTTATATAGATTTTTCTTCTTTGCCGGAGAATTTAAATTGTTGCCAGCCGTTAAATAACAGAATTGAGCCAACAAATTTAAACCCAAAGCGTTTATTTATTTACGTTTACTTGGTATAACGTACATTTGCAAAATATGTTTGGCTCACGCATAGGAAGTACAGAAAATACTCAATTATCAAATGCCTTGGTATATGCCCTTCCCTATCACAATCAGACAAACCTAAACGGTATATGAAAGTATTCACGTGAAAAGTACAAAATTCTTACAAACATTATATTTCATTACATAAAGAAATTCCGCAACATGCTATATGGACTGTAATTTGGCAACACAGTTCAATATTGATGGTTTAATGTCATATATAATACAACCATAAAAACTGTGTCAGGTGGCATGATGTAGGCTAAAAAACAATCACAGATCCTTATTTGCACCGTTTTGCATTTGATTTGGTTGCTTGTGTACATGACAGTTGCTGATTGGCTGATAAAGAGCAGATAGTAAGAGGCAGTGGGGAGTGTCTTTTCAGGAAAATAGCTGGCTATCATTTTTACCCTATCTGAAATATTTCAAAGCAAAAAAAAAATGCAGAATTGCTTTTCAAGTATGGGAAATACAATGTCGTCAATGTGTCATCAGAATCAGAGTAACCTGTCAAATAACCAAAAATATTTCATTACACGGAAGGCTTCATTTGGGGATGATTTGTGATGCATTGGTTAAGATACGTTATAGACACATGGAAGGCATGAACGTCTGTAAACCGCAGCATATTTATTCTGGGCCATAAGAGAATCAGAACATTTTAAGTTAGCATTCCAGTGTTTGGAGAAAATGTGGCTCCATAGAAAAAAAATGCCCTTCTACCCATTTCTGGTTTTATTCAACTCAGGAAAACTTTGTATGTAGAATCACAGAGTAACAAACAGCCAGTAGCCAGACAAGTTGTCCAAAAGCAGCTTTAAGTTTAAGAAACCTATGTGTTTCAAAGTTAAACTCAGTAGTCCAATTCATTAGCCAATATTGGTTGCAATTAGAAAATGTGCATTTATTCTGTCAGAAAGCCAATCCTATTTCTCCTCAAATTGGAAAAGCATAAGTATGATTCCTCCAACTCAAAACGGCAGATTGTTCCAAACTTTCACACCGGAAAACCCAACTTTTCCCTTTTTGACAAAGCTATGGCATATACTGCTTTGGACAGTTGGAAGGGAGGCTATTGACCTTCCCACATGCCCATTGGAGGGGGAGGGGGGCGACAATAGCTCCATTGACTATGTTGGCAATACACCCTCCACTCGAAGCTAAGTATTTAACATGGAAAATGCACTCTGAGAAAATGCAGTTGATTATTAACTAAGATGCCAGTGCGAGCCTGGTAAGAGCAATTTGAACCATGCATTGACTATTCCAACTAAGGAGGAATAAAAATAATCTTTCGTGAATCACATCTAGCTCCAGTGTGTAGCATATTACAAAGTGTACACCCATTTCTCACTTCAATGGGGTGTTTATAAATCGTCTGCCCTTGCCTTGGTGATAGGCAAAGCCAAAAACTAAACGAAAAACAAAAAAACACAACAGTGGCAACCTTACTTTCGGAGAAGTGTGCAGTGGCACGTTAAAAAAAAACAATCAAGTAACCATTCGTAATGGCTTTTAAATGTTTGCCCATTTTGACATCAATAATAAAATGACTGATTTTCCAACTGTGTCACTCATACATCTTCAAAGCATTGTTAAAACATCAATACAATTCTGACCTTCATAATCTACCCATAGATTCATATCAGCATGTTACAAGTATGGATCTAGCTTGTACCATTGAAAGCCCCATGTTCACAGATACAGCCAGTAATGAACGCACATATTCCATTGACACAGTGTCTCTGTTTTCTACGGACATAAAGTCTTCCATTCATGGCGTACCGGTATGGTCAGCAAGGCTTTCTCTACAGCAAACAAAATCGCCTTGATTGTACCGCAGTCCTACATAAGATCTGGGGGTTTCTGACCAGAATACTAAACAACCTCCTCAATGCATATTATGGTTGCTTTGTCTGAAAGCCCACACATTAGTTGGTGCTACATTTCCCCCTTTTTCAGCCAGAAAACACAATCAACAATTGTCTTATTTGACATTACATGAGTGGAAGGGATACGAGACTTGAAAAATGTATAAAGGGTACATGTCCAGACACAAACAAGAAGGCACATTTCAAAAATATAAATCTTAAAAAAAGTCAAAAGTCTTATTAGTGTTACAAGTGTACCCCCACCCCCAATTTATCATCAAAACGTTTAACTTTCCTATCAAACCTTTTCAAGTTTTGAGAACTGGTTGCATACTTTGCCTCTTTTGAAACAGCGTAAACGTTTTTGGCACAATGACACCTTGGAGGAGTCAGATTTGGGGAAGAAGCAGGAAGACAAAAACAATAGTGTGTAAACAAAGTCCTAGTTTAAAAATAAACGTCCCATCGTTAGTGCTACATTTCATTGGGTGGTGGTATGTCTGTAGTGGTGACACCTATCTGGTGACTCAAACATAACCTCCTCCAATCACAGCAGTTGGTGGACGCTGGGAAATTGTATCCCCATATTTGTTCTCACAGTCAGTCGGTCCAAAACAAATATTTTCACTCACTCACACAAACACACACACGCTACCAAACACAAGTAATCCTTTCACTTGCTAACTCTCTTATCAGCTCTCACACATGAACAATCCAACACACCGTTCTTCCTTTTCCTCTTTCCCCTCGGGGTGCAACTGACCGCATTCCATGGAGCATCTGCCCCTCTCAGGTGTGACCGCTCCAGGTGTCTGCTAGTCCCAGATACTCGGGGTTCTCCGCTGTAGGGGTAACATAGCCGTTGGCTTGTCTAGGGGGTCCTCCATCCCTCTCCCCTCCAGGCCCTGCCCCAGCCACCGCCTTAGCCTGGGCCGCCAGGTCCAGGTAGTAAGGGTTGTCAAAAGCAGGAGAGGTGGTACCGGACCCTCCCAGGTATTCAGGGTTTTCGGAGCTGCGACCGGAGCTCAGGCCATTGGGCAGGCGTCGTTCTGCCCCCTTGCGAGGCAGCGTGCTGGGCCGCTCGGACACGCCAGGCCGGGGGTTCTGGATGTCTTGATTGACGTACTCTGGTCAGACAGCAAGACAAGTAGAGGGAAGTGGTTACCAGTTTAACTATTTCATAACCACATACATAAATTCCAAATCCTATTTTTTACTCATTATTCCCGCATGCATTCAAGTTTAAACTCCACTCTAACAACTCAAGGCCAAGCTTCCTATATAACCAACGAGGCTTGGTAAATTCAGATGAAAGTGTACGCGGCTTACCGGGGAGACCATGGTTAGAATTGTAGCCATGACTCCTCCTGGGTAGTGAGTGATGAAGATGACGATGCTGATAATTATGACTCGGTGGTCCGTCCGTCTCCAAATCCCCCTGGCTGCCGTTGGGGTTGGTGGGGTCTTTGCAGTAGCGCCCAGGGCTGGCGGGCGCAAGCGAAGGGTCTTCGGGGCCCCCGTCCAGGAACACAGAGTCCGAGCGGCCCCCAGACGAGGGGCTTCGGGCCAGGGCGGGGAACTGGGGGCTCCAGGCGCCGTTGGAGGCGCTGGCCCCTATCGGCAGGGTGGGGTACTGACTCCGGCCCAGCGTGCTCAGAGAGGAGTACATGCTCCTGGGGCCTCCAGCGAGGGAGGCATCGCCATCGAGGCCGTGGTCTGTGCTCTGCTGAACAGGGGCAAACAGAGACTGGTGAGCTAGAACGCTACGTACATTCATTTAGGAGAGCAACTCAAGAAGTCAATCCTACATGAAGTTTTGTGGAACATACGGACGTGTAAAGGAGAGGGGAGCACGCAGGCCCCCAAGGCCCCGGCGGAGGACTACTTACCCTGTGGGAATGGTGTCGCGACGGCCCGTTGGCCGAGGCTCCGTCTCCCTGGGGCCGGAAGAAGTTGGGCTGGGGCACCAGGTACTCCTCGGCGTCCAGCAGGTCCCTCATGTCAGGGCCCTCCTCCTCCAGCAGCATGCGGAAGAAGTGGCTGTCCACTGGGCTGGACAAGCTCATCTGCTCGTCATTCTGGAGAGAGACACACAAAAAAATCTAAGCTCTGGCTGACGTCCTGTGGTTTTCCCTGTGAGGCCGACGGCGTGCTAGCAGAGAGAAGGAATGACCAGACGTTATGGGCAGGGGGAGATAGAGAATGCAGAGTGTCGATGAAACGTCTTTCCAAAGGCACACATAGGAACAGTTTGAACACATACCTGAATGACGACGTAGCGTGGCGGGTCCCGCGCCATCATGCTGAACTCACTCACCAGTTCCCGGAATTTGGGCCTACTCTCCGGGTCAATCATCCAACCTGTTAACGGAGGACAAGGAGACAGATCCACACGTGGTACTGTGGGAACACTGGGGAAACCTGGAGTCACTGCATGTTTTGAACTACTGAGGTTCCATTCTGAGTGCACCGTTAATAGGTGTATGTAAACAAGAAGTGTGTGTGCTGGTTGTGTAGTTAACAAGCAGGATGCACTGTGCAAAGACAAAGCCATTACAATTAACGAGCTAAAGTAAACAAAAGCTTAAGTGTGTTCCTAGTTTGCAATCAATAGTCAACACTGATGCGTCCTAAATGAACCTGTATGCTCGTGTTGACACACATAATTACATTCTTACTCAAGGCAAATGCATCGTAATGACATTTGACTTGAGGTATGGGTTGGACAAAGCCCTTACATTTGACCATGATCATGTAGACGTCTATTGTGCAGATGAGAGGCTGGGGCAGACGCTCGCCCCCCTCCAGCAGCTCCGGGATGTCCCTCGCTGGGATCAGGTCGTACGGCTTGGCCCCAAACGTCATTAACTCCCACACTGTCACACCTAGAGAGACGGGGAGAGCAGGGAAAAGGCATCGGGTGTCGTTTAAGAAAGTATCCAGGACCTCCAGCAATCTCTCCAGGACTCTAAGAGGAGCAATGTTTCTAGGAATGTCAAATGGTTTGGAAAGGCTTAGCAGCCCAGAGAGCCTGCCGTGTGCAGAGCACAGGCGCCAGGGCGGACACTGACCATAACTCCACACATCACTCTGGTGGGTGAACTTCCTGTGCAGAATGGACTCCAAGGCCATCCATTTAATAGGTACCTAGACACGCACAACATCCCATCAGTAACACAAGCATAGCTTCACACAGGTAGCATACAATAAAACATTTCACAGTAAAGGCTTACAATAAAAATGTAAGAGGCGTTTGTACTACCTTGCCCCCGTCAGCGTGGTACTCGGTCTCGTCGATGTCCAGCAGGCGCGCCAGGCCAAAGTCCGTGATCTTGACGTGGTTGGGGTTCTTCACCAGCACGTTGCGGGCGGCCAGATCCCGGTGGACCAGACGGACGTCTTCCAGGTAACTCATCCCCTACGCAGCCGGGGAGAGAGACACAAACACACACACACACACACACACACACACACACACACACACACACACACAGGGAGTGATAGACAGTACAAAAACACACCAGCCAAACACGACAGCGAGACGAGCCCAGGGGTGAGCGCGGCGTCGGCACGGGTCCTTACCTTGGCGATCTGGACGCACCAGTTGAGGAGGAACTGGGATCCGATGCGGTCCATGTTCTCCCGGACGTACTCCAGCAGGCAGCCGTAGGGCATGAGCTGGGTGACCAGCTGCACGGTGGAGGTCAGGCAGATGCCCAGCAGTCGGCAGACGTAGGGACTGGCCACCCCTGCCATCACGTACGCCTCCTGCCAGAGACGGGGACACATAGGGAAGGGGAAGGGTTAGTGGCTGCTGGCGATAGGGCCACCATGATGTGCGCTCGCGCAGGTTACAGAAGCTGATGTGCGCTCGCGCAGGTTACAGACGCTGATGTGCGCTCGGACAGGTTACAGACGCCGATGTGCGCGCAGGCAGGTTACAGACACCATGATGTGTGCTCGGGTTACAGACGCTTTCCAATCCAACATTGCTCATTGAGCCCTAACGTAATTTATAAAATGTGGAGGAAGCCCATTTTTTTTTAAAAGGTTGCGTTAGTTAGTTTTTACTGACATCCAGGATCTCCTTGTTGGCCTTGGGCGAGGTGTTCTCCCGTAAAACCTTGATGGCCACTGGTATCTTGACGTTCTCCCCATCCGGTGCCCACACTCCCTGCAACAAGGATCACAACATCAGCTCAACACCTCCCCGGGTCATTCCGTTTGAATAGTAAGCTGAACTGAAGGCATGTCATCACCAAGGTACCTTGAAGACCGTGCCAAAGGCTCCAGAGCCCAGCACCCGGAGTTTTTTCAGCTCCGTCTCCTTTAGGATACGCATCTGGGCCTGGTTGGGCATGGCTCCGCTGGGAGTTAGAGGCTCGACCAGCTACACCGAGGGAGGAAAGAGATCAGGGGTTGTTCAGATGGACACTACACCTCCCAAAAAGCCCAGTTCCAAAACGGCTGAAGCGCTATGCTACTTGTCATCAACACGACCACAGCTAAGCAGTCCCCTACAAAGCCATGCAAAGAACTACAGCTCCCAAGACACTTAACGCCAACCTCATGCTCCTGCAGGATCCTCCTCATGGTCTCCTTCCTCTTCAGCTTCTTCTTCCTCTTCATGTAGAAGACCAGCAGAGCCAACAGGATAAAGAAGAGGATGACACCGCCCACTGCCGCCGCAATGGACGTGCCTGACCTACATGCAAGAGAAAGACTTATTTATTTGGCCAGGACACTCGTGTCACCATCATTCACCATTTTGTTTTAAAAGGGGGAAATACACTTAGGCTTGGAGTATGCTACTGAGCGAACTGCCTCTTAGATACACAGAGTTAACAAACACACTCTACTTCCGAAATGTATACACAAACTGCATGTTTTGCAGGATGTCCATAGACCCAGGCGTACGCGGTACACATTTAAAAGGACGGATGGTGTGGTCTCGAGGTGGGAGGAAGAAGAAAACAAAAGCAGACCTTGAAAATCCCTCCCACCAAAGACAAGTTTGTACAAGAAGGGAACGCAACTTGAGATTGAACGAGGCCTCTGTCTGTTAAATGTGATCCGTCTAGACGGAGCGTAACTCTGCTCCACTGATCTGTCGCCTGATAAACGGCTACGTTGGACAACCCAGGGCTTCCTTTGTCCCGTAGAAGCGCAACTACCAGTAGTTCTTAAAAAATAAACAAAAATAAATCCAAATGAACCATCCAGGACATGGAACAAGGCTGAATCTCAATATTATTGTTTTCCCACTTATCATGTTCACTGCAGAGCTCACCTTTGGTTGTGAAATAACAATGCACTTCTTTTCATGCTGACCGAAATGGGAAATGTGCTTGATAGTATGTCTCAGCAATTGTTTCTCAACAGTTTGGTCCAAAGACATTTCGGGAATTTCGGCATCAGTGCATTGCTATTCCTTAGGCTTGACCAGGTCGCAAGCGTGAGCTCAGGAATTGAAGGTCCTAATCTTTGTGTATATTTCTGGATTAAGGATTGTGCCTTTTAAAAAGGAGGCTCGGCGACATGACATCACTGTCTACATTCCAGAACCCTGCCCTCCGCGGTAGCCCCCCAACGACTCCCTGTCCCGGTCAGCGTGGGACTCACCCGGTCTTGGAGTGGATAGGACAACCTCGGGCATCCATCTGAGTGCACCTGGAGGAGAGAGAGAGGCAAAGGGCGGAGGCCCGCTCAGCATTGGCTTCACTGGGGCCACAGAGTGTGGGATCTGGGGGCTGGAGGGGGATACTCACTGGACGGTGCAGTTGGTGTTGCAGGGCAGACAGTGTCTGGTGATGTTGCTGTACTTCCACACAGCCTGCTCCTTCCCCCCGGTGGGGCAGCGCTCCACGCACACCTCCCCGTCCTGGTAGTTCATGCACTCCGTGCACCGGTCGGCACCCTGAGCGCACAGGAGGTATTCGCATAAAAAAAATAACAACATATTCCATATGTTGAGTGCCCCCAAGACCCCTTCATGACAGACGTCAGAAACATGTAAATTTGAAAAAACAGTTTGCACAGTCACTGTAATTTGGCACAAAAACAAATGCGTCCGTTCTCGTGCTTTATATAGACAGGCACAAATAGGCTTATCCTTACCGGGCCGAGACAGGTGACAGAGCCGTTGATTGGCCGACATTCCGAGTGACAGGGAACACAGCGAGAGACGTTCAAGTATTCCCTTCTGGACCTGCAACCATGCAAACCAGAGCTAAAAACAATCATAGTCCTGATATGTCAAACATTTGCTTTATGCTTTATTCTAAACTAAGCTGGAGGGAACAAACAACTCTGAAAGCTTTTGGATTGACTTTTGATTGATCTAAACGCTGTATTGTCTGCACTTTTCAAAGTGTGTCATTGACCGCTTCCGCGTGCACACATAACACCCTAAACACGGCGACGCTCAAAGCCTATTAATGGCGGCTAGCTGCTCACCCCTGGTAAATGTCACACTCCTCCACGCACTCGGTGCCGCGCTGAAAGGTCTTACAGGACACACACTGGCTGGGGCCCGGCCCCCAGCATCCCTCGCTGCACAGCGGGTGACACACGCGGCCCTCCTTCTCTAAGGACACACGACAACAAAGACCTTTCAGAAAGAGATACGCCTGGAACCCGCTGACTTGTCTGCTGGCACGCGCAAGCACACACACACACACACACACACACACACACACACACACACACACACACTTTGAACCCAATGTTCAAGTATAGATCGTAGTCAGTAAAAACATCATATGCACTTTCATTTTCACTTACAACTGAACATGAAAGGGAACCATTGTTCTCTGGTCGTTGAAGCCACCATTGCCTTGTTCAATTATCTACAGCAGCTCCGCTCAATCGATCCGTGAGTAAGTTTGTGTAAGTGTGTGTGTCTGTGTGTGTGTGTGTGTGTGTGTGTGTCTCACCACAGAGCGTGGAGTCCTGGTTGTGGTTGCTGATGACATGGGGCCCGTGGGTCGGGTGCAGCAGGGAGCCCCAGGACAGCGAGTCGGCGTAGCACAGCTGGGAGTTGTTGTGCAGCAGCACCAAGCCCCCACTGACGCTGCGCAGCGACCGCAGGCCCAGCGAGCGGACCTGCAGAGACTGGATCCCCAGGGAGAAGACGCCCCTGGAGAGGAGGAGAGGAATGGTGTGAGGGAGAGAGGGTGTTAAAGAGTGGGCGGCCATAACGTTAGGCGTGAGAGCCCGTAGACCGTATCGGCAAAACAGGTCAAAGATATATAGAGAAAGATGGGGGGGGGGGGGGGGGGGGGGACAATTCACCCAGCTGAAGCATGAGACTGACTGAATACCCACACGCCGGCCAATAAATACCCTGGTGAAATATCTGCAATATCGCCAGAACGCCAGGCATGCCTTAGTCGTGTACCCACTGCTGGATGGTTAGCGTTGGCTCTGCCAGCCTGGGCCATGTGCACCACATCACTCGGCAGCCTCCGGGCAGCTGCAGCAGCTAAATCATTAGCTTCTTCTATAAAGCAGAGGAGGTGAGACACCTGACCCACGCCGGGCTAGACACAACACAGACGACGGTAACCAGAGCCCAGAGGGAGAGGGAGGAAGGAAGGATACGGGGGACGCACAGAGGACGGGAGACGCTTTGGACAAGCAGAGCGGCCACGGACACGCAGGCCTTTGGGAAGTGTAGAGGGGCCCCCAGGTTGTAGACAGACACGTCCAGCGTGGTACAGAGAAGCAGAGTAAGTAGAACAGACAGACAGACAGACAGACAGACAGGCAGGCAGGCAGGCAGGCAGGCAGGCAGGCAGGCAGGCAGTCAGTCAGTCTTACTTGTAGAGCATTCTTCCTCTGATCACTTTTAAGTTCTCAAAGACACTCAAGTCAGTCCAATTGTTGGGCCATGCATCGATGTACAGGTAACCTGTGGAGGAGAACCGCACACACAGATGTCACTGTGCCATTCAAACTGAAACAAATTAACTACTACAAATACAACTAAGAGAATTGACTTTAGCTCATAGCCAGTACCCGTGATCTCCTCCAGGTTCTTGAATGCACTGAGCTGATGGAGCGTCAGGCCGGAGGTGTTAGCCGCTGGCTCTCTGAAAAGAAGACACACATTCTACATCAGTCACCGCGCAACCTCAGCCATCATTCACACACAGTCACATGGTCTCTCTCTGCACAGGAGAGGAGGACAGGTGGCCCTAGGAGATATGAGAGACAACTGCACCTCTAAAATCACAACCGACAACGGCCTTATTTTGACCCACGACCAAATAAGATAAGAGCCAGGTGTGGAAGAGGAAAGTGGGCTGGGAGGGAAGGTCCTCACCCGGTGAAGCTCTGCGGCAGGAAGGCCAGACTGCCAAAGATCTTCTTGCAGCTAGAGAAGTGGTGAATGTTGGACGAGTTTACCATGGAGACCTCCTGCAGGCTGCCCATCCCCAGCCCATAGCACTCTGGGGAGGACACACACACAGACACACACACACACACACACACACACACACACACACACACACACACACACACACACACACACACACACACACACACACACACACACACACACACACACACACACACACACACACACACACACACACACACACACACACAAAAGTGAAACCGCAGGGACAAGGAAGGAGACGGATTTACGTGACACTGTCAAATAATAAGTTAGTAATTAATTAACTTACTAAAAATGCTATGGCAGACACAGAAATCGGTGGACATTCTAACTTGGGACACATTTACAGCGGGTGCAGCCAGCCAGCCCCCCCCCCCCCTCCCCCACCCCCCAACTCCTACCTTTGGGACAGTTGTCACACTTCTCACAGTTCGGCGTCTCCTGTCCGTCAGGCTGAGTGACGATGACCTCGTAGTTGGCTTTAGGACACACCAAGGTGCAGGCCATCTCAATGGCCAGGTAGTTATCTGCACAGACAAAGACGAGAGAGAGAGAGAGAGAGAGAGAGAGAGAGAGAGAGAGAGAGAGAGAGAGAGAGAGAGAGAGAGAGAGAGAGAGAGAGAGAGAGAGAGAGAGAGAGAGAGAGAGAGAGAGAGAGTGAGAGAGCGAGCAAGAGCACAGTCAGACACACGGGTTACGAGTTCAGAAGGTCAGTTAGAATCCGTCCCAGGGTAAGAGCTCACACCACAAATGCTCCTGTGCAAACCCCGACGCCTTACATGGACACGTCTTGACGCAGGAGGCCCCAAAGGTGAACTTCTTATTGGGGTTGGGCTTGCTCTGGAAGCTACTGGTGTCGTATATGTTGGCGGCGGGACAGGTTTCTTTACACGTCCCGCTGTCGTTGAAGTGACGACACGCCTAGGAGAGACAAACAGGAAATCATTGGCGGAGAAGGAAGCCTTCCGAAGAAATGCGAACTCCAGGAAACATCCAAGGAGATTAGAATCTGATCGGTGCAACACAAAGGCACGTTTCTGCGGAAGAGTCCCATTTGGTCCGTGACGCTGATCGTCCGACGTGCTTGGAAGGTGTCGGGTTGGGGACTTGGGGACGTTTCTCACCAGGCAGTCGGAGTCCTTGGGCCCGGTGCATCCAGCAGCACACTGCTTGTGGCAGCAGTCGTTGGCCTGAGGACCTTTGCAGCGCTGGCAGCCCGACGTACACTGGACATGGGTCACTACGCAGAGAGAGGCGAGAGGGGCCGTTCAAAACGAGGCAGCGGTTTAGTCAAAGCCTGAGTCAAAGTTGTTATTGTCGCCGCATGAAACACAGCAAATGCAACTCCACAGAAATTCATATGCAATTTGTGAATCACCAACACATGGTATCTGCAATGCAATTAGAACATACCTGAAAAACCATTGGTAAGCTTTGGGCACTCGATGGAGGAAAACTGTAATTGATTTATGGAGGTAATAAAACGTCTGACACTCACATGTTTGGCAGTCCTGAGCTGTCTCCCCCCAGCAGCCTTTTGCACATGAGGCTGCACACTTTAGACCTGGCACAGGGAGCACACATAGAAACTAGCAGAGGCCCAAACACAGCCACATCCATCAAAGCTCACTGAGCAAACAGACATGACTTCATCATCACCACAGTGACAGGCCATAATTCACCGTGTCCACTATGTGTTTGTACGTGTGTGTGTGTATGTGTGTGTGTGTGTGTATATACTGTAGATGGTTGTGTGCGTGAATGTGTATACTGTAAACGTGTGTGTATATATATATATAAAGTATATATTGTATATGCTTGCGTGCGAGGGTGTGTATACAGTATATACGTGTGTGTGTGTGTGTGTCTAGCAGAATGGTCACCCACAGTTGGGGGCCGGAGGCTGCAGTCGAAGCTGCCCTGCGAGGGTGTTCTGGTTGTCCATGGTGTCCCTCCACATAATCCTCTGGGGGTCTGGGAAGCACAGCTTCGGGTTCCCCCACATGTACACTCCCCCCAGCAGGATCTCTGCAAAGAGGACAGGCTCTGTACTGCTGTAGGGTAAAAACCATGCTTTGGGAGAAACGTGGATCTTATAACTTCATAACCTTGTAACACCACCCTCCTATCCCACACAGATAGAAGAAAGAAGCCACGGCCGCTGCCTAACCTGTGAGGCTACGAAGGCGGAGCACCTGCAGCCCCGCCCCTGGAGAGCCTGCCAGTGTGTTGTCCAGGACAGCCAGGGCATAGCTGGAGTTGTAGAGCTGGGTGCCTCGGATGATCCGCAGGCTGTCTATAGGCACCAGGCTTACGGACACGTGGGCAATTAACACATAGCCCTGAACCTCCACAATGCCCTGGAGAGAGAGGGAAGGCAAAACACAGAACATCAAAAAAAACAGAAAGATTAAGAAAGAGAGTCCACAAAACCTTGGAGGGACAGATTGAGAGAGAGAGAGAGAGAGAGAGAGAGAGAGAAAGAGAGAAACTGTATCATGGAAGGATACATTCACAGTGTGAAGTACAAAGAAGAAGCGACAGATCAGAAACACTAGACACAAAAAGGGGAAGGGGGCAGAAACACAGTCAAAGATGACATGGGACACACACACACACGCACACACACACAGACACACACACAGACACAGACACGCTCACACACACACACACACACACACCTGTAGGAAGGAGAGGTCGGGCTGTCCATGCAGGTGTGTGATCTCCAGGTTGCCCTGGACCACCTGGCAGCCGGAGTAGAGCAGTTGAAGGGTCTCGTAGTGGTTCTCCAGACTGGAAGGTAGGGCCAGCTTCATGTCCGTGCCCAGACACACTGACACACACATACAAGCTGATGTTAAAACACGTAGGCTTACATACTTATTCATCAAAGAAGAAAGCGTAAGCAACTTTGCCTATTTGTAACATCTATCAACGATCTGTTAATCTTAATAAATGACCATGAATAATAGCCAAGATGAATTGCTGCATGTGCCCAAAGCCATTTGAAGCCTACTCACGTTCGATTTCTCTGGGACGCAGAAACACACGCACGCACGCACCTTAACTCCTACTGACCGACTGTTAGTATTTCCCTCCCTCACACACTGGAGACACGGGCATAGTAGGTATCCAGGTACAGAACTACAAAACAAAGGCTTTGGACATTCCTCAGGCAATGGTCCGTATAGTGCATGAAATGAGGCACCATACAGGTCCTTATCAGGAGTGTATATTGTTTGAGTTGTGTGTGCGCACGTTATGTGTGTGTGTGTGTGTGTGTGAGACGTACAGTCCCCTGGTGATAAAATGGTACCTTGTGTGGTAATCACCAGGGACACTGAGGGTAGGCCTATTCGCTACACCTAACAAGGTAGGGGTTAAAGGCCACCTGCAACTATCTGCGATAGCTGACTATCATAAAGTGATATAGCGCAGTACAACTCTCTAAATCTGAATCCAGATTGATTATCAAAAAATACACATTGGCCCAATATCAAAACAAATTTGTCTGGAAATTCCTTCAGCACGGGGCTGAAGTGGAACGTGGTGTTTATTTCTACCAAACAGATTTCAACTCTTTGAAACAACCCAGCAGATTAAAACACTGACAAAGGAAACCCTTCTGTCTTCCCCACAAAAACTGAATCACAGAAAATGACCCAACTGAATTAACTCTGTATTCCTTAGTGAACATATTGGCAGGCTTCAGCTTCCTCTTTCGTATTGGTCACCTCGCTTGCCTTCCTCAATTATTTCAGTGAGGTGTGCGTGCGTGTTCTTTTGTTGTGCCTAGGCTCTGTAGAGTAGAAGCCAACATATTCCTCTTCAAGTCCAAAAATACTCTCCCCGTCTCTCTACTTGACTTATCTCTTTTGGCCCTGCCGATCCCCCTCTTTCCATTCCTCTATACTGCTTCCCTCTACACGTCTTTTACTTCTTTCCTGTGGAATTAGTTTGTTTCTACCTGTTCACTTCTTTCGTTGTCTTCTGAACAAACATTCTCCATATTCGTACTGTCAAACTAGAGCAAGAGTCTGGCTAAGAATATGTGTAACGGTCTAACAAAAGACTGCCAGTGACACCCATACACACTCACTTGTGCACAATCCCTCATACACACAGCTGTGAACACTAAAGTGCACTAATGCTTGCAATACACTACTTCTGAAGACTGTTTCCTAGCAACCTCACTTTGACAACTTCCATTTGCCAAAGTGTGTCTGGAGTCTCATAACAGGCAGGGGGGGGGGGGGGGGGGGGGGGGCTAACAGAGAAGAACAGGATTAAAAAGTCACTACACATTATCTTTATGGCTCATAGATCTGCTATTCTACTCCACCACCAGAAAGTCCACTCTTGCAACGCTGTGTTGAGTTTAGTGTGTGGTAGGGGTGTAAACATACACTGATCAGCCATAACATTGAAACCACTGATCAGTCATAACATTAAAACCACTGATCAGTCATTACATTAAAACCACTGATCAGTCATTACATTAAAACCACTGATCAGTCATAACATTAAAACCACTGATCAGTCATAACATTAAAACCACTGATCAGTCATAACATTAAAACTACTGATCAGCCATAGCATTAAAACCACTGACAGGTGAAGTGAATAACATTGATCATCTCGTTACAATGAAACCTGTCAAGGGGTGGGATATATTAGGCACTAAGGGAACAGTCAGTTCTTCAAGTTGAAAGCAGTTCAAGTTCTTCAAGTGTTGGAAGCAGGAAAAATGGGCGAGGACAAGGATCTGACATCTGACGCTCATTGATGCATGTGGGGACCGAAGGCTAGCCCGTCTGGTCCAATCCCACAGAAGAGCTACTGTAGCACATATTGCTGAAAAAGTTAATGCTGGCTATGGTAGAAAGGTGTCAGAACACACAGTGCATCACAGCTTGCTGCGTATGGGGCTGCGAAGCCGCAGACCGGTCAGAGTGCCCATGCTGACCCCTGTCCACCACCGCAAGCGCCTACAACGGACACGTGAGCATCAGAACTGGACCGTGGAGCAATGCAAGAAGGTGACCTGGTCTGATGGATCACATTTTCTTTTATATCATGTGGATGACCGGGTGCGTGTGCGTTGTTTACTTGGGGAAGATATGGCACCAGGATGCACCATGGGAAGAAGGTAAGCCGGTGGAGGCAGTGTGATGCTCTGGGCAATGTTCTGCTGGGATACGTTATGTCTTGGCATTCATGTAGATGTTACTTTGACACCTACCACCTCATTCTTGCAGGCCAAGTACTCCGGTACAACGGTATTCCCTGATGGCAGTGGCTAGGGGTGGGCAATATATAGAATATACTCAATGTTTTGGGCTTCTTTTACGTGCGATGTAGTAAATGACTATATCGCGAGCATTCAAGTTTAAATTTGTCATAATGTTTTAAGCTGCCGGCTCACAGACACAAAAAAAAAAAAAAAAAAAAAACTCATGTCACACTCCCCCGCTCAACCAAATCACTCTCCCGGGCGAGTGCGTGTAACATATGAGGCGTGCATGTAGCGATGGGCTAAGCAGTTAGTTGTACTTAGTCATTAGATCTAGTTCACTAAAAAGATTAGTTCAAAACATTTGTTCACCGAATTGTTCAGTGTTTTCAGAGCTTCGACTGCGTAGTCTCACTCACTGAACTGAAACACGGCCGAACGTTCCGTTCAGCTCGCTTCTATTTAACAGCTGTTAAAAGCATATGTGCGCAATCGCCCGGTTTGAATACATACTGGTTTATTCAATTTAACTTGGTTGTGATTTTCCCCTTTTTGCATGCATGTTTAAAATGGTTCCACAAAGAAACCACTAACGAATATAAACAATGTTTTAATGCAGGGACTACTAGAATCATCATACTGGTGTGATTGTATGCATCAAAGTGTTAAATCAAGCATTTATTAAGTGCTTTAGATGAGATTTCAAAAATATTGAGATAGGCCTATATATCATGTATGGCGATATAGCCTAAAAAAAAATATCGTGATATTATGTATAGGCTGTCGCCCAGCCCTAGCAGTTGCCTCTTTCAGCAGGATAATGCGCTGTGCCACACTGCATAAATTGTTAAGGAATGGTTTGAGAAACATGACAATGAGTTCAAGGTGTTGACTTGGCCTCCAGATTCCCGAGATCTCAATCCGATCGAGCATCTGTGGGATGTCCTGGAACAACAAGTCCAATCCTTGGAGACCCCACCTCACAACTTACAGGACTTAAAGGATCTGCTGCCAACATCTTGGTGCCAGATACCACAGGACACCTTCAGAGGTCTTGTGGAGTTCATGCCTCGATGGATCAGAGCTGTTTTGGCAGCACGAGGGGGACCTACACAATATTAGGCAGGTAGTTTTAATATCGTGGCTGGTCAGTGTATACATCCTTGCAGCATATTCGAGTTATTGGACGGATTCCCGAGTTGAAAGGTATCTGGTATGAGGGGTTGCAGAGCCAACTGGAACTGGGCCTGGATCCTGAACCAAAATGGACCCTGTGCAAAGACTTGGGGACTGACACTGACACAGTCAGTTAGAATAGAATAGAATAGAATGCCTTTTATTGAATGCAGTTACAACCAAACTGACATCATGCATGCACTCTCATACTCAGATGCACCACAAGTGCCTTGCAAATGTATTGAAGTCTCATGTGTTTTTTTGCATGCTTTCGACACCAAATTATCAGAACACCAATACAACTATGTAAAGTAAGCATCTTGAGGAATATCCCATGAAGTCACATACACTGCTATTTCACCATTGCAAAAGTAATCAACCCCTTAACTAAATATTTGTAATTTCACACCTACCAAACATTCAGTAGTTATTGACACATCGCTATGGAAAAGCTTTTTTTTTGCTACTGCTTAACAAGGATCTGTTTAAAAGGTGGATTGTCCTGACATAACATTTTCAGGGGCTTTTGGGTGGTTGTAAGCTACGTGTTATAACCCAGCATAGTTTATTTGAGATCAACATGATTGCATGTTTCTTTTAATCCAGACAGTTAGTCCAAGGCTTTGTGCAGCAAAGTATCTCCAAACCATAACACTACCAAATTTGTACATTTTCACTTTCAGAAGTCATTTTTGGTGTGCTATTGTCTTTTAAATAAAGAACTTTTTTTTGGAGTGAAAATTGACTGCGTAAACTGTCAAGTCAACTAAGCCACACCTGTATGTGGCAGCATGCCAGTTAGTAAAGGGTGTGTATGTTATACATAAGTGTTTAGCGTGTGTGTTTACTGTGCGACGTGA
This sequence comes from Galaxias olidus, assembly GCA_026901105.3. Classification (NCBI taxonomy): domain Eukaryota; kingdom Metazoa; phylum Chordata; class Actinopteri; order Galaxiiformes; family Galaxiidae; genus Galaxias; species Galaxias olidus. The sequence goes on from JAPMUY010009066.1 coordinate 23,609, forward strand.
TTATTGGGAATAACGTCTGTGATTGTGCATGCAACACGATAAGCACTTTGCCTGGCAACAATGCCACTGCAAGGGCTGACCAATTTGTCACCGAACGGCGAAGTTTCGTTTCAATTCAAAAGTACATAGGAGTCTTCACACAGCTACGCAACCCACTACTGGATTACTATGGATCATTTTGACAATGGAAACATGCAGCATGCAGGGCCAACTTTAGATCACAGTCCTTCTCCAAATCTTTGCATAAAAAAGTACATTTCTACCTTCCCCAAATACATTCCTGTTCCTTCTTAGAGAAAAGAACAGGTATTGCTTAACAAACAGGTTGGCCTACCTGTCACTACTGCATGCTCTGTGAGCACACACCCATACTTAAAACCCACAAGCACACAAATCTAGCTGCACGTTTGACTGCATCGCTGAATTGACTGCCATGTGAATACAGTGCGTATCACTGCATCTCTTGCGCACTCTTACCCACACCAGCCGTTAAAAAACAAACTGCCTTACATTGGCAGCAGAGTTTTGCTTGAAAAACAATACAGTAAGAGTGAAGTTAGATTTAAAATTCACCTAAGATCTGAAATAAAATCTTTAAATATAAAGTAGGTTTCAAAATTTCTAACACAGGTAGGATGGCAAATCTTACATTATATCACTTTATCACACTTTTGCAAAACATAAGGCTGGAACAGAAATTAACTTGTAAGTATCCCTCTGTGCATGGCATGCATATGTATACATTTGCATTGACACATCCGGTAGTTAAAGTGAGTACCCTCCTTCAGATGAGTCTGAAGATGAACTATCATGAAGGCTTGCTATATAGTATAGACAATATTGTAAATATATCTAAACTGATGAACGACGTCAAACTTGATAACGGTGGTTAGTAACTCTATACTCAGTGAACACTGCCAGCTCATAATCCACGGGCCAGCAATTCTTGCAACAGCTATAGCCTTAAACATATTTGACGGATGAAGCTAAAGATAATGGTAGTAATGATGGCCATTTCTCCAACCAGAGGAGGACATTGTGGATTACCTACATCAGTAGCAAGCTGTCCCAACAGTTGAGTCACAGCTTGTCGAGTTAACTGGCAAATGGGACTCATTCTATAGACCTTAATCGCCACCAAGAGAGCAAAACTTAATGGGTGCATTGGAACACACACACACACAATTACAGTTTGCCATAGAGTCCAAGACTGTTTTCCCCACCTGCATTATAAGGACAACTGTCAGTTATCAAACCTCACCTGTTGACCTTTGGCATATCTACCATTCAAAAACTAGGGTGTGTGTCGTGTGGATCGTGTGTACTGTATGTGTTTCCACAATGTATCTGAAAGAATTATGTCCACAAATGTGTAACCTAAGTAAGAAGGGATTTTTTAACAAGAACCAATCACCTGATAAACACTTATGGACTGCGATTGGTGTGAGGTTAACAAACCTGTTCCTCATAACAATGCTGTTATATTTGGTTATTACGTCACACTTGCTTACTAGTTGTTGTTCCCTGTGTTCATGTGTCTGTCAGCTTTGAAAACAGAACACCCAAATAAGCAGATGGGAAACAAACTAACCACTCAGATTTAGAGTCTGGTATGCTTTCTTCATCTAGGGTTTCATATGACTGATGCATCGGTAATGTTATAGATACCCATATATGCAATGCATGAGAGAACTGGGAAGGTTTGTCTAGCTTCTCACCTGAAGCTGCAGAAGTTTCAAATTGAGCTGTTTATTTAAGATCACATGGTCAAGAATCCCTAACTTTTCATCTTGAAATTAGAGATAATCTATCAAAATACCACTTTAAGGATAATTCATGAGGTCAAATCAATGCCAGTTTTGTAATGAACTTGATAGCATGTAGCATCCATGAGGTAAAATAAATAAAGTGCATGCTTACTGTTACAATTTACTTACTGTTACAATATATTTGAGACGTAACCTTGCTCCGAGTGTGGCAAGCGCTATATACTCGAAATCACTGTTCTGTAAGGGGGACGAAGTGCATAATTGAACTTGGCATGACTCCATGACATGGCCATGCACACAATGCTCTGCCTGTTGTTGATGTGTTTTGTTTACCACAAATCCTAATAGCTGGCTGCAAAGCACAAGTACCATTGTCATAAAGATGCACAGCAGGTTCTCGTTTATTGGCGCACTTACCTGCTTTACTATAGTATATTATGTAGGCTTATATCATACTAAGGTAGCCTACTTTGCGAAGCTGAAAAAAATGTTTCTCCCATACGGGCAATAATGACGTTCAAAGACGGATCTGTAGGCTACTTGTAATGTAAATCCCCCTTCTGACAGGTGTGATTTCTTTCTAGTCGGCCTTGATAAGCTACAACATTGAATTCAGTTAACTCAGGAATTTGTCCGTAGATCGTATACTACCACAAACGTATTCTGTTTGGGTCACGTAATAATTAAACTAACGGGAAAGCATAGGCACCCGTGGCCTCAATAAAGTAACGAATTAACGACAGGTCAAAGTAATGAAGATACTCTCCGAACGTGGAGACCCACCTTCTCTGGCCAACGCACCAGTCACTCCAAGTAGCAAAACTCGGAGAAACACACAACTTCTCGCTGCCGCCATCTGTTGCGAGAAACACACTAGTCCATATTCCCAAAGATTGATTTCGGTAGTCCGTAATAGGTGGGTTCCAATACGATTTCCCCTCCAGTGAATTTTGGCACGTTTGAAATTGTTTTTCAATCTTGTAACTTCCTCCCCGGGAATTCCGTGCCTCTGGCTTGCCTGTTGGTAGTATCGTGACAGTCAGTCAGGATGGGCGCGCTCCCGTGAAGGCCTAAGCGGGGAGTGGCAAATCAGGCCGATTGACTGCTGTCGTTAGTCAAAGAGTTACTAACTTTAGAGCATTGTCAACGGTGCTGGCTTCAATAAATAAAAAATAACAAAATATATTGCCCAAACTAAAGCATGAAAGTGGTATAGTTAAAGCATTTACATATAAAGGTACTTAGTGTATAAGTATACATATCAAGCAAAGACCCTTTAGGGTAGTGAAATTATTAATTGAAATGCATTTACTATACCGTCATCATCTCACTGGATCGGTTCGGGGTTATATGAGCGCTCAATTAGGAATTGAAGGGAGAAGAATAGGGCCTATTCATCTGATCTGACTACTCCCCACCACATTATTCTGGGTCAGAGTCCAACCCACTGCATAGCACTATCAGGGATCTGCAAAATGTTATTCACAAGTTAGCTAGTTGCACATGTCTTGTCTGTTGCACAAGGTTGTGTTGGTCTAATCAAATTTTTTGTTTTCTATAGACCTATTATTGAATTATCAACAGAGTTGCGGCAGTGCTGAAAGATGCCAGCTGCTATTCGTCAACAACCCCTTTACCTCCTACAGAGAATGTGTTCACTAAGAACTTAACCTAGGATTTCAAAACCGTAAAAGTAAAACATGGTATAAACACAACAATCATTATTAAGCCTATGTACTAAATATTTTCACTTTCTATCGGGCTAATTAATATAATTGAATTGGTGTTGTCCAAGATAAAAAGGAGACATCCATGATTGGCTGTGAGGTACAAGACTTGGGAGAGTTGGTAAGTGGGTGATACCGTTGGTGTGCGGATCTAGGAGAAAACAATATCTGGAAAAGACAGTCGGAAATATTCCGTCCAAGAAATAACGTATTTAAAAATTAAAAAAAATTTGATAAGGTGAGACATAATGATCCACATTTTATTTTTAAACAAAATCACACCAGAAAATGTATCAAGTCTGGTTAAACACAACGACATTAGAAAAATGACAGGGAACATATTTAATCAACTATGAACTCCTTTTTATTCTTTAAAGTCTTTTTTCATCAAACACAACTGAGGGTTCGTGAGTTGTAGATGAATGCAGTCAGTGAGAGAGGTGTCAGGGTAGCAGGCAGAGGGCAGTGGTGAGGACAGTGACGCTACATGGTTAGTCTTAACAATAGAAAGTTGGTGGCTAAACAGAGGAAAGGCAGTAAGGTGGGATAAGGAACCGCTTCAATTATTGATAACCAAGTTACACTTTAATTTCTGGCTTTCACCTAAAGCATGGGAAAGGAAACTTTCCGGAACACAGCAAAGATTAGGTTCCAAACCAAGACAATATTATGACAGCACCACATCTATTTTAAAACATATCTTAAAAGGTTTGTGATCACTTCCAGTGAGTTCGAACAAGTGTAATTTCTGCTTTGATTCATGATCATTTATAGTAAACTTAAATTAAGATTCTGTTCTCATAGAAATGGCTGGCACATATTTAACACCTGCAACATCATAAGTACTTTGTGATTATTATGATTGTCGGTGTTTTTCTGTGTTGTTATGAGACAATTTCATGATCAAAACGTAATAGCATACTCGATGGTAAATAACATTAAACAATAGGACTTCTAGTGTTTCTTAAACTCTGTCTCCTCCTCTCACTGTCCCTCGGTATCCTCCCACTTTGCCCCTCCCTTTACCCCTCTTTGGCCCTCAGCAGCTTAGCTATATTTACACACGGTCAAGCATGCTTTCAAACTGCAAAACCTTCTAGAAAACTCTCTTACGCGCACTCACACACACATTCACACACACCTCTGACGCATCAGGTGGTCCACTATGGGCTAGAGTTGACCAAGCTGAGTCAGTTTGTGATGGTCATCACAACAGAAACAAAACCCTGAATTGAGGCATTAGAGACACCGGTCATAGGTCAAATGTTATTGAACAAAATGCAAGGACAGAATTTCAATGGCACGGAATGCGTGCACACCAATAAAGCGCACACATGCCATGCCATGGAAAATTCAAAGGGGTGAAGACATACTTTGCAGCTAAATTAACTTTAAATGTAGTTCTTGTAAACATCTGTTCAAGAAAGTGCCATTGAAGGGCAGGGATTTGATCATATTAATGTAAGGATAATCTACGTAGATAAAAACAAATTAAAAGGTGAATGTGTACAATACACAGAAACCCAAACAGAACATAGACCAATTGACAAGGCAGGCTATTCAATGTAAGGCAGAAGCAGCTGTTAATTGAGGGGGCAGCATCTCTGCCCTGCTGAGTACAGTATGTGCATTACAGTACTGAGTATCAATGTAAGCTACGCATCTAACCACATCTAAAACAAGGGACTTTGGATAAAAACCCACACGCACGCGCACATAATCTCAAATACATCTTCACTGCAACCCCTAACTTTGTCCCTGTTCAGTAGGAACAGGGTTCATTTCACATCTCTGTCCACTGTCCACGACTCACATCTTTCTTTCCCTCAGATACAAAGGCAATTTAGGTGAATAACATTAATTAGATTAATAAAAATAAAACATTAATTATGACTGATTCCCATTCCATCCACACTGATCAAATATAACTTAAAATTTGAACCAAATAAAGCACCAAAGTCATCAAAAAAGCATGAAGATAAAAAATAAAAAAGGCAAAAGAGAGAGAGAAATTATAAATCTCAAATGATAAACGAAACATAAAGATGATTAAAACAAAAGCAGCAATGGAAAACTGTGCAGGCACAAAAATAAAGGTGTGATGGCGAGAAAAAAATAAAAAGGTCAGCTAGAATGCTCTCCAAACATAACCCTCGTTCCCCTGCCCCCTCTAGAACAATCCACTGGCCAATCCTCTCCACGTGCACAGGGCCGCTTTCCACACACACACACACTGACACATGCGGTATCACATTTCGAGGGGATTCCATTGGGAGAGAATGGGATGTGGCGCCATCTGTTGAAAGCTACCATAGTGCGAGCTGGGGGACGCCGTTAGGGTCTAGCTCACAGAAGCATAAACACGGGGGATCAGAGAGGGCATCAGAGCACTTGTAAAGTACACTGCAAACAAGATATGTACTCCAGACGCAGTGGAGAAGTCAAGTCGTGCAAATTTCACTAAAGTGTTATGATAGAGTACAGCTTCAGTTGTCCAGTGCTTCGGTGATGACAAGCGACAAAGGAAAGACAGCAATGTTCTACATACAAGGCAAAAGCTTAGTGAATGCAAACTTCAATCTCGAGTTAATCGTAAATCTGAAATGACCCCCCCCCCTCCCGACCCCCACCCCAGCACAACCAAACAAAAAGGTTACATTAAAAACACGAGAGCATGTAAACAAAGTCTACGTTGATGGAGTTGTAGTCGTTGTCCAGGTGTCATGCAGGTCACCATGGAGACAGCACACGTGTTCTACTCGGGTATCCGGCTGCACTGCTTGGAAGGGTGTGCGGGGAGAGGTGTGGTGAACAGGGGAAGAGCTCGTCCTACTCCAGCTTCACTCCCGTCTTCTCTGTGTTTAGTAGATGCAGGCTGTCGTCTATTAAGAAACTGCATCATGCACAATAAGGGGGTATAGGTAAGTTGGTGAAGGAAGCTAACACAGTTAAGGACATAGGAATGTGGGAGTAAAACATTGATCGGCTTTCATTTTGAGATTACAGAAACCCTTAAAAGTAATATCACCTTGCATTGTTCCGCTAAATGTAAATTTGTAAGCTACCAATATAACGCAAACAATGACTATCTTATAATCCACTAGCGGCACTATCCAAAAACAACATTTCCCATTGGCCTTCCCTTGCTCTCCTATCAATAGCCCTTCCTTCTACAAACATCTACTTCCTTTTGGGCAAAATGGCAAAGAGGGGGAGCGGACCTGTAGAAGAGGAAGTGTACGGGCACGGTGCTGAGGTGCCAGACGGCGTGGGCGTCCAGGATCCAGAGCAGCGGGGGGAAGTCCAGCAGCTCCAGCAGCGCCAGGCCATGGAGCAGCATCACCACCAGGCCACACTTCCACCAGTAGGGCAGTGTGCGGCGGTTCTGCCAACACCAGCACAGCCACCATAGCAGGTTCACCATGCCTGGTGAAGGGGCAATGGGGAGAGGCAGGCCGAGAGGGAGGGATAGGGTAACATGGGTGGTAAGTTAAGACACCACAGGGACATAGAGAGAGAGTGAGAAAAATAGGTTTGGAAATGAAAGAGGTATATAAATAAAATAATGGGGTCAAAAGCAAACGTCAGATTTGCTGAAGCTAGTGACCAAGTTATAGCTAATCGGAGATCAGAAGCACAAACATTGAGGGGTATAATCCGTTCCCCTTCATCACTAAGACAAAGGACAACAATTCAAAAGTGACGTGTTTTGAACACACCACATAGAAAATTAGACAAACATGTCAACGTAAGGTTTGCCACACAAGCGTGCCACACTCACCAATGGTGGCGTTGGCGGCCATGTTGTAGCCGTAGTCGAAGCTGACAAAGGTCAGGTAGGAGACGTGGGAGGTGAAGGCTAGGATAAGCAGAACCCCCACCATGCTGGACACCACCGGCCGCTTCAGACCCAGTGTCCTGTGAGGAAGAAAGGTGGTTTAGTACGGAAGGAATTGTTCATGAACCCACCTGCCAGTGCAGATAACCGTAACACTTCATAAGGTGCTAATGAGGAGGAGTTCCATGTGAAATGCATGAAAGATGGACACAAGCCTGGACTGTTTAAGGATCTCAGTGACAACTTTTTCGATGTGCTATGGAAGACACAACTGTTAAGGGTTATTACAATACTTCTGAACTCACCTTACGCAGCATAGGTAGATGGAGTAAAGGATGACTGCAGAGGCGCAGAAGTAGTCCATTTTCTGTACGTGAGAAACACCAGAATAATAGGAAAAACTGGTAAAAATATACAGAGTGTAATAACTTGCTGCTGAGACAGAGTAAGCTGTTCAAAACCTGGCCGTTTTAATTCAAGGGTCATACAGTGCAGCTCAATGGAGAGGCTTGACACTAATGTCATTAGAACCTAACTAAAGGTTAATCACTTAGGTCATAGTGTCAGGCTACTGTCCAGGCAGGGAGTTAGACAATGGTGAATCCCACTCTATGTCTGGCCTCCAAAGGAGTGGTGTGTCAGCTTTACTTTTGCTATTTAGTTAAAAGGGCCCAACGGAGGACTTTGGACTCTGTGGTTACCTCAGTAAGATAGGTGTCCCGCGAGTGGAACACCGTTGACCAGAACCAGGCATTGAGAGACACCTGGACAAACACGAGATAAGAAAAACCTTGCTCAGGAAAGACTTCAGGCAAATGTAATAATATAGCACGATATGCTGTTCACCAGAATACACAAGAGTATAGGATAGCATATATTCCAGATTTCCATAATAGCAGTAGGGTGTCTAATAATAGCGACAATTTTATAATCACAGCTACGTCCGACTTGAGTAAGCTGACGTAAGCTGCGTCATAAACCAACACACATTGAGGGACCCACCAGAGAGAAGGCAGTGATCGTGTGGTACATGGGACTCTGTCTTGGAACGGCACTGCGGTAGCGCAGCAGCATCAGAAGGCAGGCCAGGCCGTTGAGTAGAGAGGCCAGGGCAGACGCCGGCTCCTCGAAGCACAAGAAACGGGCAAAGGGCCACTGTGAGGAAAAAGTTGTATTGATGTTTTAAAAGGCATAATAGCAAAATATTTGGAACTTTGCTGTTTTAAAATGATGGACAGCAGTAACATTCATGCAAGTATTTAAACAGTACTTTTTGTCTGTAACAACTAGGGCTCTGGGGACATCGGTGGCATCATTGCTACTATTTAATAGAACAAATGGAGGACTTATATCAGTCGTTCACACCTTGCCATGAAACTGAGGGACACTGTAGCCCTCTGCCTGGTACAGTCCCACTGTGGTCCACATGCACTGGTAACGGCAGTCATCACGGCAGGTCCAGCCTGAACAACAGAGAGATGTCCCATTCAACACAGTTTCACAGTTGCGTATAACTTGTAACGTAGGCTTAACAAAGACAGACGCAGATGCTAAAAGGCAGACATGCACTGTCACCACTTCACTTCAGCAGCAGCAATAAAAAAAAAAGCAAGAGCAACAGCAAAATCGACAGTAGCAATGGGATAAAGCTTTGGGTGGGGTTGGTTTCCCTATGTAGCATCTATTTACCATACTACTTTGTTGAACTAGAAAAGCTGGCTCGGACGGTTTTAGATATTCAGTAAATACCACACAAAAGTGTCCGGTTAGACCACTACAGTTGAGCATGAGGCTGTAAATAATATATACCCTAGACCATCTGTTAAACAAAATATTATGCAAGCCATGTATGGGAGCTAACTGAGCTGCTGGCAACCAACTTGGCATTAACACTGTCATGTCACTCAGAATTAATTATAAATCCTGCTGCATCAAAATAGCTTGTGCTGGCTAAGTAAACGTTAAAAACATCTTTGTCAACACAGTGTGCGGTGGAACTCACCTGTCAGCGACATGTATGGAGGTTGAGTAGACTGAAAACCTCTGAGCCGAGCTCCAGTGCAGTTCGTTAGGACGCATTGCTTTACACAGTCCCTGTAAACTGGCTCCTTGTCTCCTTGCGAGGAGTAAACAGTCGCCGAGAGTAGGAGCAAGGAAATGCTCACCAGAGTAAAGCATCTGACACCAGATGTGCAGGAGGGCAGTGGCGAGGCCATGGGCATGATACTGGTGGCCCGTCAGATGTCAGAAGGCACAGCGGGGAAATAATGATGGCATTGATGAGCGCCAGGTCCGACCGCAGAAGCATACATTAGGCTACCAGAACACCATTCCTCCTGTGGAAGGTCCGACGCGCTTTCTCTTCGACTCCCTGTACTTCGTTAGACTGCTCGCCAAATTCTTCTTCTTCTTCTGGCAACCAAGTTCTCCAAATTCGAGACCAGGAAGTGTATTAAGCAGGACCTTCTGCGCATGCCTGTGCTACAATGAAACGCAGTTCACTGCTGTCACAGGAAAGCATCATATTAAAAGGTTTAGTAAAACATATATTTTTTAAAAAGACAGTTGGATATTTTTTTCAACCAAGAATCCATTTAAGAATCTAAATGAAGAAAAAAAAAGAAACTATTTCTTAATTGTTAGAACTTGCAGTATGCGCCGCATGTTTTAAATAGAATGTGTCAAGATTGCATTGCAGCCAGATGTTTTACGCGGCTTGGAGGGGTGTTTTACGGACAGTAGACCCTTGATGTGTTCCCCACGTTTGAAAAAAATTATATGACCCGAAGTGGTCCTGTTACAATGTTCTATGGGAATATGAGTTGGTGTAACATTTGTCCGAAACGTTACAGGGATGCGGTCATACATATTTAATATGTAGCCTTGTGAAGCGTCTTTGGGTGTCAGAAAAGCGCTATATAAATCAAGTGAATTATTATACATTCAAATATGCAAATATTAGAACCTACGGTTTCAATACAAGTCTGATAACTTGATGTCGTGTCAGAATAGTGGTTAATAAACTTATGTTTACAAGTTTGACAGTGTAATTAAGAAAGCTTTCCAAAATGCCCTACCAAAACAAACACTTTCTAAACTTCAGATTTCTGTGAAATGAAATTACAAAAATACAGTGAGATAATGTTGGTACTGTAGGCCGACATGAAATTGCTTTGTTTCATAACACTGAAGAGTGGATATAATGTGTTTGAAGCTGATCAACTAAACCTTGTAACTGACATCCATGACCAAATCACTGATTCAGTGTTAGCTTCCCAAATCTGCAATATAAAGCAAGTGACACTTTCTGTGTGATCAGTGGCATATCTTGAGTTATCACGTTTTAATATGTTGTTTAAGAACTATTAACATAGACCTGTGTGAGGATTGAGCCAGGCAGGTGAACTCACACTAAAACCCTGTTAAGATGAGTTATTTGGCATATCAACCTGATCTCAATGTGTAAAGACATTAGTTTATGCTAATCCCTACATTTAAAGTGAGTTGCTACTGTTATTTTTTATTTAATTTTTACCTTGTTAGAGGAAGAGAGTGAACCAGTAGTAGAATGATCATTTCATGTCTAGCCTTCTTGTTTACCCAACAACTGTAAGCTTGAAGTTCCACAAAGCCATTTCGTCTCGGGGCCCTTTCAGAGCTGCTGTACTGCTGTATTACATAATATGCACAATAGGTTGTGTTCCTGTGGTGCAGAGAGCTTTGTTCCATCTATTTTAAGTCAGTAAGGGTACATAAACTAGTGCAGTTACCCATGCCCCAACTAAACCAACAGAGACAATGGGGTACGAAAGACATTGTTTTTTATTTGGACTTCGTTGCTTTGTGTTTTACAGAGGGGTGATGATAATATGGTGATATAAACAAAATAATGGCAACAGGGACGAAACATAAGTGGGATGATGAGGATTGGATGCCGGAAACAAAGGTGTTTGTCCTTTTGTCTCTTCTGTCCTACCTTCATCCCGCCATCTTTCACTATCTCTCTCTCTTTTTGCTTCCTCTTTTCACTTCCTCCCTTTCCGTTTAACCCAATGTATTAAAAAAAGAGAGAAAATATAGGAGAGAGAGGTAAGCAAGCTATTGTAGTACAGTACTCCCCTCTTTTAACTCACCCTCTTTTCCAACAACAATAGAGACAAAGTCCATCAGTTACTTCATTTTAAGTTGACACCAACAGGCCTTTCAGGTCAAATTGCTTACCTGTTTCAAATAAACAACCGAGCATGCACCACAGCACCCAGGAAAGGCTTTGGCTCAATGCAGTATAGACTGAACTGCACACGTGATGCAGGTATGATGCGTGCACTGTTCGACTCAACAGAGCAAATAGGAGTGAAGGATGGGGGCAAAGGAGTAGGAGCCAGAGGCAGGGAGAGAGATAAAGAGAGGAGTTTCGGTATCACAAGATTATTTTATTAAAAATAATCTCATGTTCCCTGACAGTAATCACACACAGACACCCCCATAGTCTTCAATCCTCTCGCTCGGTATCTCGATAAAAGAGACAAGTCTTTCGTGGTGAGCAGACAAGGGGAGAAACAGAGCAAGGGAGCAAGAGTGCGTAAGTTGCCCACAGTCAGAAGAAGGGGGAGTGATGGGGAAGGAGTTGGACGGAGGTAGAGATCTTGAGAGAAGAGGATTTATTCCTCCTTCTCCTCTCCGTGTGTGATGACGTAGCAGATGTTCTTGTAGTCAACGTTGCCAGCCACATCAGGGGGGAAGGCAGCCCACAGGTTGGTCATCTGTGGACAAGGGGAAAAAAACAGGAAGAGATTTAGGACTTGAATAAAATCAATTATAACATGGGAGATAGCATTCATGTTAGCATATGACAATATACTGCTAGTCCTTTTTATGTTTTAGCTTTAGCCTTACAGTAGTAATTCAGTAATACTTCTACGTGTTGACCGACCAGAGAGTTACAGAGTGAAAGTGGTGAGACAACTCACCTCCTCGGGAGTGAACCTGTCGCACTGGGTGGACAGGAGCTCCTCAAGGCTGGAGAGACAACGAGGAGGAAAATAGCTGTGAGCCAATGCAAAGGACATACATACACACCAATTGGAATAGACTAACTGTCTGCAGAGGATGGTCCGAGTAAATGCACTTACAACTCCTTCTTGATGAGACCGGTGGCTTCGGGGTCCAAGACCTTGAAAGCGCTCACGATGACGTCTTCGGGATCAGCACCTAGAAAGAAATGGAGGAGATCCTTTGTTAACCCCTTCTCACAAACTAAATAAATTTCTAAAACAAACAATCATTGAGACCATGCACTGTTCCAATTGTCTTGCGATATTTAAGAATATCCAAATGTTTTAAGATCTACAACATTTAAAGTAAGTGTGTAAAAAGAAAATGACAAAGACAAAAATCCAAGTTTGTGTTTAAAGTACGAACAGTGCCCAATACGTAAAGAGTTACATGAATATAAATATATATATATATGAAAGTATGTGTTGACTGACCCTTCAGTTTCTCGCCGAACATGGTCAGGAAGACAGTGAAATTGATGGGGCCGCTGGCCTCCTTGACCATGGCCTCCAGCTCCTCATTCTTCACATTCAGTTGTCCCATGGTGGCCAGCACGTCCCTGAGATCGTCCTTGCTGATGATGCCATCACGGTTCTGGTCAATGATTGTGAAAGCCTAAAATACCGAAAATGACAGAGGGTCAATGATGGACAAGGTTGAAATGCAGGCTGAGGTTAATTTGTCATAAAACAAAATAAAAAATTGATCTTGCTCTTCCTGAAAGCGTGATGGGCACACTTCAATTGTGTAACCTGAGCACAGTGGTTTTAGTCACAAGATTTTCCCATGACTTATTCCTAGAAGTTAGTCCGCCAAGACCCATGTGCAAATGTGAAAACGTTTTCCCGTTCCCTCCCTCCACATAGCTGGGGGTATCACAATGTGAAACTCAAGATGGCCTTGGCTTGCGGGAGCCTTGGCAGCTGGTGGCACACTTGTGTTTCTTAGGTGTTAAAATGGTCTCGGAATGTGAGACATCCTTTGGTGACATTTAAGGAGTGTGTATTGATTCCAACTAGCCCCTGTCATACCATGTGACTAATCCATCTGTCTGTGCTTTATTTACCTTCCAAGTTTCAAAATGGTTAGAACACTCACACAAAATGTAGTTCTTCATATTATTTTGGAACTTCACATCGTCACCCTCAAATTGTCCTCTTGTCCTGCTTATTGACATTTATTTCACCTGTCTACAAAGGTAGTGTCCACACTTCAATTATACACATCAGATAAACGGAATATTTTAAAAGCTTATAATTTGCTATCAAAATGCAGACTGAAACAAACCTCAAATGTTCCTCTCTCTAAATGAGGGAATATGAGAGTATCTGAAAGAGTATATGTAGTTAGTTTTTAACCAGTAGCATCTATCAGCTGTTGAGCAACACATTCCAATGGGGTTGCCACTGACGTTCTGTGGGGCTGTACGGGACACAACTGACCTATCCCTGAGAAGAGGTGTCTGCTGCCATCAGCAAATATGTGATTTACTGTTCTTTCCTGCTGACAAGGACATTTTTTGCAGCAATGGAGCCAAGCTGATTGAAATCAATTCTAGGTCTTTTGACAGGCTTACTCTAGTTACTTTCTTAGTAAAAATAGATGGATCTACTTGATGGCTTCTTAGCAAGTTTTTGATTCTGAATTTCAAACAATGGGATTATTTCTTATTCATTTCATATTTGAGCCCCCCTGCCTACATGTTTGTAAATAGAGTTTACCTGGTTAGCATTATTATTTACCGTTCTATTTAAAGGTGTCATCTGTAAATTGGACCTGGTTATGACAGTAATACCGCACAGATAATTGGGATAGATGTACTATGTTGGTGCAAATAAGTGTATGCCCATATCTTTTTGCAAACAAAGAAAACCTACCTCTTTGTACTCCTGAATCTGGCTCTGCTCAAACATGGAGAACACATTGGAGGATCCCCCCTCTCCCTGCTGCTGCCTCCTCTTTGCCTTCTTGGGTGCCTTAGAGATGATAAACCAAAAAAACAAATTTAACATCCATAAAATTACATTTTTTTCCATAAGAGTTGGGCTGATCTACACAGGCCTGTTCTGCTTTAAACATTGTATTGCCATTATGGCTGAAGGTATACAATAAATATGTGCTCAAATCAAAAATGCTGTATACCTGCAAAGCTGTGTCTTATCATGGCCTCCATCAGTTGACAGAGCTATGCTAAAAAGGATCTAACTACGAATTAAACAAATTTGACCATATTTTTAATATCTTTCAACTTCAAGTAATAATATGTCCACAAAATCTAAATGTCTGTTTTGTGATTTTTGAGGGACGACTAACTTCACCCAAATACATCTGACCATTACACCTTCATCTGTCACACAAACTGTCACTATTATGTAATAGTTTAGATGCATCCAAAGATGTGATACATCAACTCCTGGATCCTATTTTTGAATACCAATTTTTGTTTAATGTTTAATCTTTAGTCAAGGTCACAATCACTAGGCCCCAATGCACAAGATTGAAGATGTTGTTGTCCAGTTTTAAAACGTATCTAAGATGCTTAAGGTTAGCATACAGATGATCCTAGTAATTGCTCTTCAAGGAGAGCAACAGCGCCACACTCACCATCTCTCTAGTTTGTGGGGTACTGGTTGGTCAAGAAGAGAAGCCTACGCCAAAGCCGATGTGACTGACATGTCAGTGTTGGCCCTTGGGGTCTTATATACTAGCCCATAGGGGCTAACTTTAGCCACACCATCAGGTTTGGTAGGAAAAGAGAGAGCTGGGCAGTGAAACAGAGGGAGGGAGGAGCAAGGAGACGCTGAGGATATCGCCTTTCCAGCACTCCAAATAGGCTTCAGGAGTCTTGGAATGAGGTGAATTCAATTCCAACACACAGGGCTTACTTTGGTGTCACCCTTGGACTAATATGGGCAAGCCAATATTGCAGGCTGTGCGACTATTGCCCAGTCATAAATTATTCCCGCCTGACGCTACATCCATTTTCTACCTCAGACCCTTCATTTGTGAAAAACTTTGGCTAACCACAACAAAGAAGGATTTCTTTTGTGGATTGATGATAGGTGCTTCCAGGATACATGTTCACAAGTCATCACCTATCTAACCGACACCCTGTGTGCATCTAGTATGTCCACTGTGGCAAAGGGATGGATGAATATGATGACAGTTGTCACAAACACCTCCACACAATTGTTATCGCACAAAAGTGACACCACATGTATGGGAATTTTAAACAGCAGCAGCACCAACACAGTCAAGTCAAATTTCTTTTGTGGCAATATTGGCAATAAAGATGATCATGTTTGACTGTATATGTATTATTGAACAATTGTTAAAAGAAATTGAGAAAAAAAAAAAAGTTGAAGGAAAGAGGCGTTAAAGGAACATTGGATATTATTGATTTATTTTTCCTGAAAGACATGTAGTTTGACTGGGATGCAGAACATCACCTATTGACAAAAAACAGCATTGGTATTGATCCAACAATAACAGGCATTGAACACTGAATTACAGTAAGTGAACATAACAACCAAGGTCTAAACGCAGTTGTTTTCCAACAGGAAGGCTCTAAATAGGCTTGTTCTTGGAGACGCCCAGTATAGTGCCAAAGAACCTGGAGAAACCAGGCCACCAACCTCACTCCATATATGAACTCTACAGTCAACCATATATCATGGAACTGTACAGTGGAAACTCAGCCATGTGGGACCTGACACCCTCTGTTCACGTGCACACTCTCGACATCTTTCATTCTTTGACATTCAATGGCCTACTGTACTTTAAGGAGCAAAACAACAAGTTGCGTCAAATCTGCAAAGCTGATTTAATCTGTCAGCAAAGATATGCACTACCATACAAATGTTTGGATATTTGTTGTTGTTTTATTGCTCTATGACCTTTGATAACTTTTAATTTGGCAGATCAAGACACCGCTTACGCGGAGAAGCTTGCTGATAGTAGTGCCTTCCAAATGGATGGGCTTAGATGGCAAAAAAAAAAAAAAGGTAGATCTGAAAGAACATGAAACAGACAGCTGGAGAGACTGAAATACGATTGGCTCCCCATTCTCTTTCCCCCATTTTTGTCCCCTTCAAAATTCAACTACCCCCTCCATCTTGGCCTCCTTTGCCCTCAAAAGTCTGTCATCTTTTTTTACCCTGCCGTCTGCTTCGGCCGACAGTGAATGTGAGTTATGACCTTTAAGGAAAATACTTCTGGACACGAAATGAGGGGCCTCGGTACTCAATGGAATCTGTTCAACGCCGTTTGCTTCTAAGCCATACACATTTTGTCCAGTTCTATTGGGGGAAACATAAGTATTAGCACAGTGGTAGCCATATATGAATTGCCTTCTAATTAATTATCAATTACTTCATGAAAAGTCCTTGACAAACCTAACAAAAAACATGTTTTTACTTCTGTATTCTATTCGGTTCAGACTCGTAACAAGATAAGCGGATGTATTGACCATATGTTTATATTGAAGATGGATTTATGTATAATATACAATATCATCCAAAATCAATCAAGTCCTCCTCCTGAGCAGCCTCATTTCCCCTCTCTTTTTTCAACCAATCAGCAATCAGTTCCTTCACTTCTTTACCAAAGTCGTCATGTAATTTGCTGAATTCCTCTTTAGATCCTGATCCACTAATGGACCACTCCCCCTGGGGTGGGGTAGGACCCATAATAGGCACAACATTGGCATTTCTCTTTGGCCAGAGCCTTGGTGACTTCTTATTAGCTGGTTTTACATAAAAGGTTGATGCTTGCAGGGTTTCATTAGACACAAAACGTGTTTCTGGTTTTACACCTGGCCCTGTGTGCGGTAGCAGAATCGATGAACCAACATTCAGCCAAGGAGGAGAATGTGTGAGTTGTGTAGCAATACCAGCCTGAGTATTTCTGTGTGGGTCTCTCATGGCCTCTGCAAAATGAGGAAGGAAATGAACACTTGTAAAAAAAAAAAAAATAACCACGGAAAAAGACTCATACGTTTACTTGGCGAAAACGTTTGGCAACCATCGTTTGATAAACATGTTATAACACAAAATACTGACACGCATTCTAATGTGAACTAGCAAACAATGAGGCAATTGCACTTGTCAAGAACAAAAGCTATTTGTTGCCCCACAACAGAACTGCATTCTTCAATATGATCGCTGGCCATCCTCTTACCTTTGTACTGTTTCTCGAGATCCATGAGCAACAGGTCCAGGTATCTGTGATTGGCAGAGAGAAGGGCTTTGATCCAGCTCTCCTGGCTGGCCTGGTCCTCAGCAGCAAGCTTATAGGTCCGTAGGCCCGGACCGTTCCACACCAGAGAGAAAGCAAACTGCTCTTCGGACTCACACAGCTGCACAGAGCAGTCCTCCAGAACAATGAACCCAATCAGGTCCCGGTCAGCAGGCCGATCCTTGTAGAAGAGGAGATTCCCCTTCAGAACAAACCAGCGCTTTTGATAGGAAGTGTTTCTTTCGCCCTGCGTGCATTTAATGTGATATGTTGTGATAACATGCTGATGCCCAATGGTCCATTTACTCAATTACTAACTTAACTAAAGCAGTGGCAGGAAGGAACATCAGAAAGAAACAACTTTTAGTTTTTTGGGTATATCAGTATCATACACAAAATACCTTCTTATATAGGTATCCTTCTTTATCAACAGGTGAGTTGCAAGCTTGAAAATGCCTGAGGATCTTCTTGTGAATCTTCATTTCAACATCGTACCATTATAGGCCATAGATGCTGCGGTAAAACAATAAAAGATGCATTTATCTTTCCACTAAACCGTATAGATTAGTTATGAACTTAACATAATTTATTAAAAAAGCATTTGCATTCAAATGATCAATAGTTTTAGTAATAATGTAATTAGGCTTAATATGTGTACATCTTCAATACGCGACTATAATGTGCTGCCTATTTCCGTGTAGTCGTAGGCTGGTGAGACAACCTGGTCGGGTTGTAAGGTTTGTCACTTTCCCTAACGACAATATTCCGCACGCGTTATATTTTGTTATTGTTTTGCAAGTCTCCAAGTTGCTGAATATAGAAATATGACCAATAGCAAAATTATTGATTTATGTGCCTTGTTTTGCTTAGGGAAATGTTAAACATAGGCCTATACTGACTCACCGAGATTAAGATCATCTTCCGCATTCAGAAACAACTATATTGTATTAAACCTAATGAGCACACCGATCTCTCTAATTACTATGTCAAAGAATTCAAGTATAGTATGACTCATCTTGATTTCTGAAGCTTACCCCTAAACAGGATTGAACAGGAAGCTCTATTTAACTTGCTCTCGTCAATAGGAGTGCCAAACACTTCCTGGTAAGTAAGGTGATTTCGTACACGTCACCAACTTAAAAGGTAAATAAGTCTGACTGCTAAATAACTTGAGTACTGTACGACGGCAGTCGTTCCAATTGAGATCACTTATCTTAATCCTAACTATTTGCACTAAAGGCTTCGCACTTCTGATGTCATAGCTCCAAGGTAAATTTCACAAGAAGGTATACTAAACTAATCCTTCCTCACCCCAAGTTATAACAACCGACCAAATTCCTCCATTTGGGCAGCACCATATTATATAATATATTCTGGTCAACATGTGGCCACTGCACAATTAATTAATATATCAAACATAAACACTCATTTGTTTTTCAAGTCTTAATATAAAATGGACATAATAATAATTAAAGTGATACTTTATCTTCATATTTCCATACACTAGATCTTTATTAAAATCTAGTGCATGAAACTATTAAATTAAAAGTAAATTTATAGCTACAAGGTATACTGCAAACACTCATTATTTACTCTGTTTTATCAAGTAAATTTATAATGAGCTTCAATCCCATTATTCCTTTTTTTATCACCAGAAGCACTCTATTTCAAAACTTTGCTCAAACAACAAGGAAGGAAAAAAACAGTTATGGTACATGGAGACACAGGCTGGATTCACCTCTGAATGTTTTATCAGATAGCAGTCATTCATATTTCACACTACTGCAACTTTGGTATGCTAGTAAACTACATTTTAGCATGTACTGTGTTCAGTCAGTAAAGACATTTCTTGAATGCTTTTCCAGTCCAGCTTGTTGCAACTGCATGGACTCCCCAACGTGGATCTTTTGATGTCGTTTCAGATTCTCCCCACGGCTAAAGCTCTTGCCACACTGATTACAGTAGTAAGGTTTTTCCCCTGTGTGGACCCTCTTATGTTTCTTGAGGTCTCCTGCCTGACTGAAACACCTCCCGCATTGCAGACATCCATAGGGCTTTTCTCCCGTGTGGCAACGCTGGTGGATCCTCAGGTTTCCCACCCTGCTAAATGTTTTACCGCAGACAAAGCAGATGTGCGGCTCATCCCTCCTGAAGAATTCTCTCCTGTGTTTTCTACTGTCCAACACACCCCTGCTGGATTTTAAAAATCCATACCTCCTGGATACAGCATTATTATTTGAGTGAACATAGACAAGTCCATAAGGTCCTGTGCAGACCGGAGACTTTTGAGGCATGGGGTCAGGCCGAGTGGAGTTACAGCTTAAATCGACACAATCGTATGTGCCTGGAATATTTGGCACTTCCAAAGCTGAGGTGCATTCTATTAGCTCCGGTTCAGTTTTGATTACAGCTAGGTTTAACTCTTGTTGAGAGTTTAAGTAAGAAGTGCTTGCCTTGTTATGTAAGGTTAATGTTCCAGTAAAGTCTGTATGGGTGTCTGCTTGCTCACCAAGTGAGGTTTCAACAGTCTTTGGCTCATCAATCTGTATCCTTTCATAAGGATGCACGGTGTGAGCATCTGCTAGTGTAATTTCTAAGTTGCACTCAGCCTCTGATTCTAGTGCATTTTCCAACTCCAGGTCATTAAAATCATTCCTCTGTTCAAAGTAAAGTTTGTGGTTGATAACTGGTTTAATTTCAGGCAAATCAGGCTCAGGGCAGTGCCTGAAACAATCACTTAAATCAACGTCATGTTGTTTCTCAATCTCTGCTTCCCTTTCCGTAACAAAACAAGGTGATGATTTAGTGTCTGCAAATCAAGAACAGAAAGCACAAATGAATTACTTGATAAAAAACGATTTATTAGCTGTACAATAGTACTGGCTTTAAAGAACATCAGGTACTAACCTGAACTGTTTCTCCTTAAAGTCTCTTGGAGTTCTTGCAGTTTTTTCTTTAGGCTCTCATTCTCTCTCTGAGTTCTTGCAGTTTTATCCTGATACTCTGACACAGTCTCCTTTACCACCTCCAGAACTTCCTGCACCGCCACGGTCAGTAGCTTTGACACACGGGCATTGAGGCGCTCCAGTTTAGACATTCTGAATGGAAAGACAACAGTTGAACAGTCATTGTTTTAATAATTCACCCATGCACGTTAAAGTCACCCGGACTGTGTCTTATTTCAACTTATTTATGGTAATGCATTTTCTCTATAACTAAAAAGTGGTGCGATGCGATCCTTTTTTTTTTTTTACCTGGCAGTAAGTGTTGGAAAAACCTCTAGCTCTACACTCACCGACGTTTTTTTTTTGTTTTATTATAGCCTCAACAGTCAGTGACGCGCTACTGCAGTTGTAGCTAATAATTTGTAAAACATCGTCTATTGAGTCTTCTATTGTAAAGTTATCTTTTTCACAAGCTCTACAAGTCGTTAATACAACTAGCCAACCATGAGGCTAACGTTAGCCTGTTTAGCAATATAACGTTAGCTGTAAGAGATATCTGGCCAAAGCTCAACTTGCTCCACTCTACAATAGTATTGCCGAATTTCAACTTTCGTGTGAACCAAAGACCAATCCAGCAAACTCGATAGTTGACTATTGAAGAAAACGAGTATTCTGAGATTATAGGTTCAGAAAATTCTACGAGTATGACCTGAGGATGTAGATTTATTTATTACTTCCTGTACTTGATTCTTCGCCTTCAGAAGAAAGGTCCTTTATTTCGAGGGTTTGTTTGGAATGTCAAAGCTGGCATAAAACGTTTACACGACTGAGTTGGATTTAGTAGATTCTCTTTATTGAAATATTCCAGTAGTTTGTTATTTATCACTAAGTTACCACAATATAAAAAAAATACAACATGTCAATATTAATTACATTTTTAGTCTTCAAAGCATCATGTCTCAATAAAGGTTCTCGTCTCAAATGCACAATCCAATACACAATGCACATGTAATAAAAAAAAGCTTTTGTTTATAACAATTTAATGTTTACATTAAAGTATGAACAATTATTGTAAAATGCTGTAATAATATGTCATCCAACACTTAACGCCTGACAATATGAATTCTTTGATGTTTCTTTAGGTGACTTGACTGACTAAAAGTCTTGCCACACTGTTGACATCCATAAGGTCTTTCGCCTGTGTGAACCCTCTTGTGTTTCTGCAGGTTACCTGCATGACTGAAGCGCCTACCACAATGCAGGCAACAGTAAGGCTTCTCCCCTGTGTGACATCGCTGGTGGATCCGAAGATTCCCAATTCTACTAAATGTCTTTCCACATAAGCTGCAACTATGGCTCTCTTCTTGCCTATTTAAATTGCAAGGTATTGGGATATCTTGAACCAGTTCTGGGTGGCACTCAAAGGGAAAAGAATCTACAAAGGTGTCAAGACCATCAGCATTTATGTAGTGTGACACGTTAGCCATATCTGGGTTGATTTGCAAAGGCATCGTGGGGCTTAAATTGCTTGTTGTACCATTAACCTCATCTCCATACTTATGTAATCGGTTCTGGTCAATATGTTGGTGAGAGGATTCATATTCAAGTGCTTCAGGCTCAGTTTTAATTGCACTGGATAAGCCGGGAATAGGAGGAGAGTATGAATTGCTGTTGGCACAATGCCGCTCCATGGTCTGTCCGAGAGACTCATCTGCCTCATCTGATGAATGAGTCAGAAAAAAAGTCACAGCTGCACTTTGAACATTTGACAGACTCTTTTCCATCCCATTCTCATTAGCGAAGGTGAGTTTGACACTACACTCAGATGTGTTTGAGTCAGCCATATGTTCCACGTTCAAAGACTGGCACTCTTTCTTCAAATGCCTTTCTCTTTCACTCCACAGGAACTCATTCTTTTGCTCGTTTGGTATGATGTCTTCATTTTGTAACATTTCTTCCTGTGATTGCTTGCTTTGGCTGGATGCACTCAAAGACATAGTGAAATCAGGTTCAAGCAGGTTATCTGTGCAGGAGGAACACCAAGGAAGGACAAGTTAGAACACTTAAAAGTTTAAACAATTGCTCAATATTTGCAAGATTGGATTATAAGAAGTAGAGAGATTTCTATTTCACATCCCAATTCTCTTGACTCACGTATGTTCTTTAGCCTTTCTTAACCTGCATTTTTTTTTAAATCCCAAGCAAGGTACAATTGAATCAGAGTGGATGTATTAGAATGTGTTTACACACAAATGTGTGTAATGCTCTCGGTTTAATCAAATAAAGCAAGTTCATAGATTAGTAAGATATACTCACCGCCAACCTGTCTATTTAACGTATTCTGGAGCTCCTGTAACCGTTTTCGGAGGCTCACATTCTCTCTTTGAGTTCTGGCTGTTTTCTCCTGGTACTCATTCACCGTATCCTTTACAACCTCAAGCACTTCATGCACCGCCGCCGTCAGTAACTTTTCCACACGTGCATTAAGCCGCTCCAGTTTTGACATGGTTACACATTCAAATTTGTAAGTAAACAGAAAATGTCTTGCCTTGCACACAGACCATTCAGTTTCAGTGCCGTTCTCTAAATGCTTTAAAATGTATGGAACTAGTTCGTGCAGTGAAATAACAGTATTAGTTACTAGGCGAGCAAATCTCAGTGCTAGTAAGCAAACAGACCCATTATGGTCTTATAATTCGAACACGGCTCACTAGGCGCTGGATAGCTTTGTATAACCTATTATACCACAGACCGCTCTGCTGACTGATGTTAGTAAAAACTAGTTTATTACCCTAAAAAAAACACACGAAAGCCTATCACTCAAACTCATTGATGTGTTTGCGGAAGTGTTTCTAGCAACCTAAATTCGTCATTTCCGCAATTATATGTAGGCGTGTTGAGCACTACTCAGATTGGGTAGCGACGGTGCACATTGACCAATCGCTACGAATAAACACGGGAAGTAAATACAGTTTCTGTTGTGGTTGTGATTTTGACTTTTAAGGCAAGGTAACATTAATCAAAACATGTATGAAATTCACACAAAGATAAAACATGGCATCAAGGTGTGTGCGTGTGTGTAGGTGTAGGTGGTGGTGGGGGTGGGGGTTGTCAACTTGTCATTCCCTTTTTTATCTGTCACTTCACATTAGACACAGTTCTGTCAAATAATAGTTTTAATATGCCTAGCCGCATACTAACGTGGAGAATAGTTTTAAGATTTAATTAAAAGATGAAGTTAATTAAAAATTGCTTTTTTATATACTATTTTCAAAGAGAAGTCAACAACACGTTATACCACATTGGAGAGGAATGTGGATAAACACGATCACTTGTACTGTATATCGGCGAGTATTCAGTGGGAGTTCCAAAACAAATGTAACAGTTTAGAACAAGTTTGCAGTCGCAGGTTACACAAAGATACTATTATACGGATCTAGAATGTGTTTATCCAGAATCCTACTAGAAAAAAAAAATTAATACAATTATTCCAGTTCGGACATATCTGAACCCACAACCGCAAATACCATTCGTCAGTCGTGTTGTGTTAGGTTACACACAATATCTCAAATATCTAATTGAGTTAGCTGTGTATGATACCTTTCCGTACAATATCTCAATTATCTAATTGAGTTAGCTGTGTATGATACCTTTCCGTAGTCTTTGAAGAAAAAATAAGTTATCAAATGTGCCACTCTTTTGCAAAGTTTGCATGTTGTAGGGTCTACAGTTTTTACCCAGACAGAAGCACTTGAAAAAAGAGAAGCTCAGAAATCCTGGATCATATAGCATCCCTCAAACGAGAGAGCACACTCTTCCCACATAAATATCCAAACAGATTTATTGCATTTCATTACATTTTATTATAAAGCTTACACATAAAAAAAAGGATAATTGAAAGATCATTCATATCAATATTGGGCATATTACTTCTAATTGTTGATTTTATCAATTACGGATATGAAATTACATAACACATATTTAGTAAGGTAACCAACTGAAGGATCAATAAGACTTGCTTATAAATAAATAATTAATCCCAGATTTCAACACAATAGGGAAGTTTTGGTTCTTGCCCCACTAAGGTCAATTTAAATGTATTTTTCTTGCAGATACAGTGCATCCGGAAAGTATTCATACCCCTTCACTTTTTCCACATTTTATTATGTTACAGCTTAATTCCAAAATGGATTAAATAAAAACATTTTCTCAACATTCTACACACAATACCACATAATGACAAAGTGAAAAAAGTTTTATAGAATTTTTTGCAAATGTATTAAAAATAAAAAAATAAAATATCACATGTACATAAGTATTCACACCCTTTACTTAATACTTTGTTGAAGCACCGTTGGCAGCAATTACAACCTCAAATCTTCTTGAGTATGATGCTACAAGCTTGGCACACCTATTTTGGGGCAGTTTCTCCCATTCTTCTTTGCAGATCGTCTCAAGCTCCATCAGGTTGGATGGGGAGCATCGGTGCACAGCCATTTTCAGATCTCTCAAAAGATGTTTAATAGGGTTCAAGTCTGGGCTCTGGCTGGGCCACTCAAGGACATTCACAGACTTGTCCCGAAGCCACTCCTTTGTTATCTTGGCTGTGTGCTTAGGGTCGTTGTCCTGTTGGAAGGTGAACCTTCGACCCAGACTGAGGTCCAGAGCGCTCTGGAGCAGGTTTTCATCAAGGATCTCTCTGTACATTGCTGCATTCATCTTTCCCTTGATCCTGACTAGTCTCCCAGTTCCTGCCGCTGAAAAACACCCCCACAGCATGATGCTGCCACCACAATGCTTCACTGTAGGGATGGTATTGGCCAGGTGATGAGCAATGCCTGGTTTCCTCCAGACATGACGCTTGGCATTCAGGCCAAAGAGTTCAATCTTGGTTTCATCAGACCAGAGAATTTTGTTTCTCATGGTCTGAGAGTCCTTTAGGTGCCTTTTGGCAAACTCCATGCGGGCTGTCATGTGCCTTTTACTGAGTAGTGGCTTCCGTCTGGCCACTCTACCATAAAGGCCTGATTGGTGGAGTGCTGCAGAGATGGTTGTCCTTCTGGAAGGTTCTCCCATCTCCACAGAGGAACACTGGAGCTCTGTCAGAGTGACCATCATCGGGTTCTTGGTCACCTCCCTGACGAAGCCCCTTCTTCCCCGATTGCTCAGTTTGGCCGGGCGGCCAGCTCTAGGAAGAGTCCTGGTGGTTCCAAACTTCTTCCATTTTCGAATGATGGAGACCACTGTGCTCGTTGGGACGTTCAATGCTGCAGACATTTTTTTGTACCCTTCCCCAGATCTGTGCCTCGATACAGTCCTGTCTCGGAGGTCTACAGACAGTTCCTTGGACTTCATAACTTGGTTTGTGCTCTGACATGCACTGTCAACTGTGGGACCTTATATAAACAGGTGTGTGCCTTTCCAAATCATGTCCAATCAATTGAATTTACCACAGGTGGACTCCAATCAAGTTGTAGGAACATCTCAAGGATGATCAGTGGAAACGGGATGGCCCTGAGCTCAATTTTGAGTGTCACAGCAAAGGGTGTGAATACTTATGTCCATGTGATATTTTATTTTTAATACATTTGCAAAAAATTCAAAAAAACATTTTTCACTTTCTCATTATGCGGTATTGTATGTAGAATGTTGAGAATTTTTTTTCATTTAATCTATTTTGGAATTAGGCTGTAACATAATAAAATGTGGAAAAAGTGAAGGGGTATGAATACTTTCCGGATGCACTGTCTGTAAAAGAATTGTTCAGATAGTAAAAGTGCATCACTAACACCCAACTATATAACTTTCTTTTTTTTTTTTTTTTAATTGTATCACAGTTCTCACATTTTAATTATGTTAAAGTCCAGAGCTACAAATGAGTGCGCTGATGTTTTTTTAAATTACTTGAGTGGCTAAACCATTTTCCACACTGAGCACAACCATATGGTCTCTCTCCAGTGTGGTAACGCTGGTGTATTTTCAGGTAACCAGCCTGACTGAAGCATTTTCCACACACCAAGCAGCAATATGGCTTCTCTCCTGTGTGTACGCGCTTATGCTTTTTAAAGTCACCCGCGTGATTGAAGCCCCGGCCACAAAGCGGACAACAGTAGCGCTTTTCCCTACTAATGTGTCTGTGGGACTTTCTTAAACTTCCAATAGGCCTCCAATTAGTTGTTATGTTGTCCTGGCCTTTGTATCCTTCTCCATTAGGGTTATATCTGTTATCTGTTACAGAAGCTGCAGTTTTACTAACTGCACATGACTCCTCCAAACTATTTTTGTTTCCAGAAAAGCAAGGTCCAGAACAGGATCCCGGGCCAGCCTGAGGGAGTTCTTGGTTAGGATGGCCTGAGGGTATACTGTAGCTTGATTCTGCAGCCTCCAAAAACATATGTAGAGATGTGAAAGAGATACACTCATTAGGTTCTTTTTTTATAGCGTCAGATGACAAACGAGGAGGAAAAGTAGAGAGAGAACCTGGAATGGTGGAGTTGGAAATGTCAAGAGTGCGGTTGACGTTAGTTAATATTGGTTGTAACATATCATCACAGGTACCGTTGAGATCCGAAAACGGGTCCTGCACAATCGTTTGGGGTTGCTTTACTATTGGTGACACTTGGCTGTTAAATTGACGAGGCACAGTTCTCCTTTGTGGGCTGAACGGAAGAAAGTTCACTGATTTGGTGATTGTTTCAGAGGACAGGTCTTTCTGTGACTCAGAACAGAGAATTGCAGTAATTGTGTCATCAGATGGGATGTTATTATCTTCATTATCCTGCAATATTTCCTTTTCCTGTTTAATATGCTCCTCCACATGGTCCTTTTCCACGAGTGGTGCAGTCAATGTTTCAGCTCCTGGTATTGCAAACACAACAAAGTAGGATGTAAAAACGTCAAGTTAGGCTAAACAATGTATTACATATGCAATATTTTTTTTTTTCAAACTTTATTCCAGACTCACAGGAGGGTCCATAGCAAAGAGAAAACAAAACAAAAATAAAAAAATAATAACAAACAAGAGAAATACAAGACAAAACTACAAGTAATTCAATTTTACGAAAGACAGTTCGTATATAGGCTATCTCGCCAATGTTTTCTGAGCCTGGATGAGTACCGAAAGCAACTTTTCCTCGGGTCGGTTAAAGCCTCTGTTCTCCGACTCATCCAAGCGACACGTAAATTTGTACATTAGATGTCTTAGAAGTGCCTCACATGTAGAAACACCAAAGAACACAAACAGTTGACTAGAACTATGCCATCTAGGAACCTGAAGCAGCAACCTCATTGCATCATTGTAACCCACTTTAAGCCTTCGCATACTACCTCTCCTGTAGCTACACCAAAGATGAGCTGTATACATAGGTGTGCAGAAAGCTCTAAATAATGAACATTTTACATTGACAGAACACATACTAAACTTGCGAAGCAACATGTTGGTCAGAGCATATAGTTTACAACACTGTCGATAGATATCTCTGTCATCATTAAAATCATCAGTAAAAAAATGGCCAAGGTATTTATAATATATAAATATATATATATATATATATAATATAATGAGGGGTTTTATATTTATGAACTTACCAAATGTATCTTTGAGTAACTTTTCCTGGAGTTCTAGAAGTCTCCTCTTTAGGCTCTCGTTTTCTCTCTGAGTTCTGGCTGTTTTTTGCTGGTATTCAGATACGGTCTCCTTCACAACATCAAGAACGTCGTGTACAGCTAGAGACAACAACTTCGCCACACGGGCATTCAAACGTTCTATTTTTGACATTGTAGACTAACAGAGGAGGATGCAAACTGTATTTATATGTATTAATTAACCTTAACCTTAACAAAAGGTGCACTACATTCCTTTCTCTTGCGAGTCAGAAATCCATGCCTCTTTTTGAGTATTACTAGTACTGAATGTTGTTGCTAACGTTAGCTAAACCTTATTTTGGTCACGGCTTTTTATCAGTCGTCCCCATGCACTTGCTTGTGCTAACGAGCACACACTGATACGGGTCTTAGTTTAAATCAAGATGATAGGTTTATTTTATGACTAATGCGAACAGTTATTCTACCGTATAGCCACAATTTGGAATAGCCAAATAATTGTAATTTCTGCTTTGACCATGAAAACAATTAAAGCGTTCTTCAAGCGTGTGATTTTTCTTTTACCGCCACCTACTGAATCGGAGTGGGTAACTATGGGGTCATTACTGTAGCAAAACTATTTGCAAATGCGTGTGGAAAGTTGTGTATCTGTATCCTTGCGTCGTAATCAGGTTTGTAAGTGTATAAAAAATACCCGTCTGTATTCAGATTCGCAAGTGTATTGAGAGTTGTACATGTGTAGACAAATCTGTGAATGCGTGCATAGATCTGTAATTGTGTAGACAAATCTGTAAATACGTACGTGGATATTAATGGCTAAAAGTTTAAGTATTTTGTTGCTAGAGCTGAAAATACAGACAAGCATACATTTAAACTCACGCGAACCCTCTCAATTGGATGTGTTTTACACATGACTTTTGCTACACTTCTGCCGTTGCAGAGATCTACATTCTCGAGATCTGTGCGTGTGTAGCGATTTGTCTGCGTCGAGATCCGTCCGTGTGGCGATTCGTCTGTGTCGATGTCCGTAACTGTCTCAGTAAAAAAGTATGAAACTTGAACGATATGCTAATGGTCGATTGTTTTGCTATTTGTTGCAATATTTCTAGTTATGTTAACGTTTTAAGTTATTGCTCTCGAACGCAGTATTCATTTAGCTAAGTTAAGGTAACGTTATACTTGGGCTACTAATGAAAGTGTAAACCGTTTAATCTCCAACTATCCAACTTTCCTTGCTTTTTAATAAGTGAGCAAGAGAACTTTGATCGACAAATACTAAAGAAATTGTAGAGGAGTTGTGAAGGGCACAATTAACTGGCCATTTTATATTGGCATGGCGAAAGTTATTTTAATAAACACATTTTGGTTCACACAAAACGTGTCTTTTTCATCAGAAGTGCGTATGATTCTACTGTAAGCCTGAGGGGCTATATGGTTATTTTATCAGAATTAACAAAAATTATAGGACCTAACCTAGCACTGCACGGTCTACAGTAAAACCAATAGTGAAGTAGTCTATAGTCACTAGACTGCAGCAGCTTTTGATAATGCATAAGTAGCCTACAGTGCAAATAATTACATTGTATAATCAGTAGGCCTGGTGCAGCATATGGCATAATATCTTAATGTGACGTTTAAATGTAACTTCACAAAACCATCTCTTAAACTAAATAATAATTGTATTCAGTTCGTCAACGTCTATGGACGGATATTTATGGGGGTTCGTTCGCATTTTGGTCTGGTTGTGAAACTGCCCGGCGTAAACCTTTTTTGCCACCTTTATTTGCCTTTCTTATATGGCTGTGCTCTTCGACACACTACAGCCTATCAAAGTTTAAAATTCTGGCGGCTACATTGTGCCGGTCAATCAGTCCGCGGTCACGTTACGCTGTATTGTAGCACCCTAAGTGTAAGCAATGGATTAATTGATATTGCATATTGCATATGAAGGTATGGAAGTTTAGGGCTTCCATATGAATGCAATAAATCATTTGAAAGTTGTGTTTGAGAATGTAAACTAACTGAATACCCATTACTAATGGAATTAGTTAGAATATCTAAGAGAAAATAACTTGGGAGCGAAACAGCAGATACCATTAAATTGCAGCATCGGCAAATGTAACGACTAACGTAGCCTATATTCTATAGCCTAGTTTAAGATGTAGCCTAGTCCAAAGTTTATTTACCGGCTCATGTGACATTATTATAAACGCGTTGATTGGATGTTACGCCCTGTTCACAATTCATCCGTTGCGCTGGTCCGTTGCGCCGGAAATCCATTCATTTCTATGGAGACTTCGTGACGGACTGGCCCGCTAGTGGACAACGGTTTCCGTTGCAAAATCTTGACGGACACGTTGGATTTTTCCAACTTTTGCGTCAGAGCGGAGCGTTGAAATGAACAGGAAGTGGAATTCTACTACTATCGCGAACTGTTTACTGTTGTACTATCGTTAAATACACATTAAATATATCGATATAATGGAATCAGTTAACATTTGAATATTTATAACCTTATAATAATAATATTAAAGCATAAAGCATAAAAATAAAGCATATTATAAAAGATCGTTAAAATTACTTGTATGTTACTTTCCACTGTAACTTCGTCTGCTATCGCTAAGCAAGCAGCCTCTCTGGCTGCGGTAGCACGAAAGCTGTCCTCTCGTCTACACTTGACTTGCGTTGAGTGCGGACCACACGCACGCTGTAACGGACATGACAGTGCGTAGTGCGCCAGCGCAACGGATGAATTGTGAACAGGGCGTTACACGTCGAAGTGCACTTTGGGAGTCACAGAAATTTCTACTGAGACACAGACGAATCGCCACACGGACGGATCTCTATCACAGAGACAAATCGCTACACACGCACAGATCTCTGCAACGGCAGAAGTGTAGCAAAAGTCACGTGTAAGTTGTAATTTATGCTCGTCTGTATTTTCAGCTCTTGCAGCAAAATACTTAGACTTTTATCCATTAATATCCACGTACGTATTTACAGAGTTGTCTAAACATTTACAGATCAATGCACGCATTCACAGATTTGTCTCCACATATACAACTCTCAATACACTTGCGAATCTGAATACAGACGGATATTTTTTATACACTTACAAACCTGATTACGACGCACGGATTGAGATACAGATACACAACTTTCCACACGCTTTGCAAATAGTTTTGATACAATAATGACCCCATATAACGCTACACTACAGCGGACTTGCACGTTGTGTGTATGGCAATTATTATTTGCATTAGTAAATGCTTGCTTCCATTTCCTCATTTTATTAGTTTTTTGAGTCATGACAAAAGAAACAATTAAAGCATAGACCTAGGAATTTAAATTGAATGAACGTTTGTCATCACAACAGCAGATAGAATTTTGCAAATATTAATTGTGCACAATGTATAAGTGTAAATATTCCAACTATTTTCTCATTCTTTTTTTCTTAAATAAAATTTTAAAACAACACATCAAACCATTATTTACAAACCACACAAACATTAAGGCAGTAAATTCAACAATATAAATTAATGTGGTACTATGCATGTCATTGTTAGATCAGCTACTTACAATGTAAAGAAAATAGTTTTTGACAATTTCATGGTCAAGGTTGTCCCTCTAAAGTATCATCAAAAAGAGTGAGAAGGTTCTTTGGCTCGAAGCTAGCTCGCGGGACAGGTTCTGCTTGTTCCCAGTTGTCGACAGACTGCCGAGAGGAGTGTATAGACAGCTGACTGTGGGTACCCATAGAGTGATCTGTGATACCCAGTCTGTCTGCACCTATAGGGCTCATACTTGGTGTTACAGTGTGGCGGGATTCATTCAAGTGGATACTTGAGGGAGTCTGTGTGAAAAAATGTTGGGATGTGTTACAGAAACTTAAATGTGTAGGGGTGTGGGTAGGACTTAGGTGTATGGGTGAATGTGAAAGAGGGGTAGAGGTGCTTCCCACCGATAACCGGGACTTCACTCTGTACAAAAAAAAAGATTAACTGATGAAAGGAGTAGCTTATTAGCGTCTAATTCCATCGACAAACTTACTTTTGCTATTTAACATTGTGAAGATGTCTCACAAAGTATTACTAAACATTACGGTAATAAACGTTTACAGTCTTAATCTCTGTTTAAACAACTTTTTGCTGCTCAAAGATAGGTATTAGAAATAGAGATTGAGAAAAGCCTGAATAAAAAACAAAAATAATATTTTAAGTAAGTATGGTTATAAACAGTATAAATACTAGCTACGACTATTGTGTGATTAGATTATTCTCTTATCTTTTTTACTGGCCTTTGGACTGGCTATATGATAGATAGTGCTACATGGATCTGGTTCTCAATCCTTCAACATTCTAAAATATGCTCATGTACACCCATTCCTTTTGTGCTTGTGTTAATTATCTGTAGCTGCTATCACAACCTTTTTTTTGTAATATTAGCTTTAGATCTTTTTTTCTGTCAATTCTGTGCATTTTTTGCAACATTAGCTATGATCAATATGCTAATGATACATTGTCCTATTTCATTAGTATTGCAGGTATACTGTACCCAGGTAATATGGCACACCTTTTAACCTTCACATTATGGCACAATGCTGTCTCTGGTGCTCTACCTCTGTGCTTGCTACTTTGACTCATGCCAACTGGCTAGTAATCAGACAATACCTGCGACAGAACGCGGACATGAGCTCTGGCCCCAGGGGATCAGGCAGGCACACGGTATCTTCCTCTGGGCTGACAGAGTCTGTGTGCATGGCCCTGGAAGGCAGGATGAAGTCTCTCTCCCAGCTGTCCTTTGGAGGGGTGCATGGCACTGGGGCGCCGCAGCCAGAGGGGAAAGGCATGCGGAGAGAGGACAGGATCCCCCAAGAAGAGGTCACAACAGACTAGAAAGGAAAAGATGATCTTGTTAGATTATTAGCCTCCATGTTACCTATTCCAAAGGTGTCATTAAGCATGAAAAAATCTGATGTCCAGAGTCCAGACGGATTTGAAAGGAAATGCCACAGTGTGAATTTACTTGGCAAAGGGTGACTAGAGTCAGCATGGTTTCACAGAGGAGGAGGTGGATACGACGTCTCCACCTGTGTCTAACTACAGAGGGAAGGGACATCAACTGTGGCACTGTGGCCCTTTTCGACGGCTCTGGAACCAGCATCATCTGCAACACTGTCTGCAGCTCGGCAGATAGTGCTGGAAATACAAAACCTGATTTATGATGATACATTTCTCAAAATGTAGGTGCGTATTTCTTTAAAGGTGATAGGTTGAGGGCCAACCATGTGCTGCATGTTGTGTTCCATCTTACCATTGGTGAACTCAGAAGGGAGGTAGCCATGTCGAAGTTGCTGCCAGCCATCTCCACCTTTGGGCACCTCCATGTTGCAAGCCAGCTCCAGAATAGAGATGCCTAAGCTGAAAGATAATAAGCAGACAATGTTGAGGTGTGAGGTGCTGTCAAATGAAAAACAAAAGAAGATTTTTCAACTGTACACAGCCAGCACTATGGTATCCGGTTTAAGTCTAAGCAATGTTGAAATAAAAAAAATTCAAAACAGTGTATTACATATTAACTATGAATCATCCAATTGTTTGTGAAATTAACATCTCACCTAAAAACATCAGCTGAATGTCCATACTCTCCCTTGAGCAGCTCAGGAGCCATGTATCTAGGGTCCCCCTCCTGGACGTCCTCCTTCTCCCTCCCTTTGACTTCAGTGGCCCCAGGGCCACGCAGCGGGAGCTCCAGCAGCAGCCCAAAGTCACCCAGTTTAAGACGGCCAGATCGAGTGAGGAAGACATTGGCGGGTTTGATGTCCAAGTGTGCAAAGCCCTGCGAGTGTAAGTGGTGCAACGCAGACAGGAGGTCACACATGTAGTCCCAGGCCGCAGGTTCATCTGTAACAGACATACAGGGCTGAATTAATGGTTACACTGAACTAAATCAGAAATCATAGTCAGCTCGAACTATCAATGTGTACTTCAGATTCATAAACTGTATAGAACAATATATGGCTGCTAACTCCTACAATCCAATGTTTGATATAATTCATGTATCAAAGAGACCTGGGATTGGCGGCTGAGCCTCAGCATGTAGCAGTAGACTGGTGCAGCACAGCTCTGTTTGAATGTACATGCGGCCCCCCTCTTCCCAGGCTGCCACAAATCCCAGGATGTAGGGGTGGGGGCAAAGATGCTCGTGGTTCCTAGCCTCTCTAACACTTCGATTGTGCTCGCTTTTGCTTCTGAAGCGCTGGGCTGAACGCTTGACTGCATAATGGCAGCCGTCCTGGTGGCTCAGCACCTGAGAAAAAAGGAGCACATTTTCTTAAAGGGTCTCCTTCTATTGCTATGAAGCTCTCCAAAACAGTGATGTAAATGTTTGGTTTAAAAACAGCCCTACTTTTATTCACAAAACTGTAGTTTTTATTCTATTTTGAAAGTCTGGAAAAAACACTTAAGGAAAGTACAGTGCCACTGCCAAACCAACTAAACACTTGAGTCTTGCTCTTAAATGTTTGCCTTCTCAGCCTCACCTTGAAGACCTCTCCAAATGAGCCCCTTCCCAGAAGGCCTAAGTTGGTAAAGCACTGGCTGAAGAAGGACTGCTCTTTGCTTGGGTCAAATAGAGATGTTGGTGGGGGGGACTTGATAAGAGAGCGAGAGAGGGGTGTCCAGGGAGACGGGGGGCGCTGGGGAAAAACCCTGCTCAAAGGGGGGCACCCCTTGGATGGGGGACGTGGAGGAAAAGAGTGTGACAGGAGTGCCGGCGGAGAAAGGGTTGAGGTGGAAGTAGAGGATGAGGAGAAAGGAAGACGACGTCTTTTGAGGGAGAAAGATTGTTCCGCTTGGGTGAAGTGCGCCGGAAGGGGGAGAGGGGTTGTTGCCACTTTGGGTTCCAGTGACACAGACATATTGCCTGTATTAACTTGAATTGCCAGGAACGACGGAAGTAGTTATTTCCTGGAGCCAATCATTAGCCAACAGACATACAACTGTAAAATTAAAGACAACGTTGATTAACCGTTAAATAATAGCACAAAACTGAACTTTATAATAATAACATTTATCTAGCGCTTTTTTAAACACAAAGCACTGCACATTAGAGGGTCACAAATTACAAAAAAGGAGGGGGGTAAAAAGAATACAAAATCATTGAAAATAAAACGGCATACGAATCAGGGGGAAGGGTAATGAACAATACGGTTAAGTAAATAAAAGGAATTTAAGATAGACAAAAGGAGGAGCTGGAAGTGGATAGCAGAGGGAGGAGTGTGTGTATGACAGCAATCCCTGCATAGTGCCCAAACAAGCCCACCAAAGGCCCACACAACCTAACCAACAAACCAGTCAGTCAGGTAAACAACAGGTGTGACAGCTTACAGTCAGTGAGTTAATGCTAATTGACGTTCAAATATAGCCTATAAATCATCTTAAATCTATCTAATCTAGGCAAATGACCAAATTTAGGTAACGGAACAGTAAACGAAAAGGTAGTTTAGACTAGTACTAAGTACTAGCAGTGTCAAAACACTACACGAAAATGGTACTTACCCAGCTGCAGTTACATTCAAGTCTGCAAAAAGGACACCACACTGACACGCTGGTCAAATCAGACAGAAAAAAACTGTCTGCCCTTTTTCAACGTAACGTTAACGGTTCAGTAAAAATGCCAAACTAGCTACCTGATTAACTTCATCAGACAGCTAACTAGTGATTGTTAGTTGCTAACGTTAGGCTAATGCAATTTTAAAAAAATCACTTCTATCAGACAACGTTGGCTAGTTTACTAATGTCATTAATCAGATGCACGCTACTCTTAATTTGAGGTTTCAGTCACTAAAATCTGTCTTAAAAAGTAGAACATGTGTCATGCTAAAAAACATTATCCGAACAGGAAAAATACTCGAATTGACTTGACCAGCAGAGTCAGCGCGCGACGGATAGTATCCTTGCTGACTGCTGCAGCCTGTTTAGTTCAAGTGATTTGTATTAGCGAGCTACCTCGCGCCAAATTCAGAACATTGCTACTTCCTCTCGTATGTCTTTCGCGAATACATGGCTCTTGCGCAATGTGCGCAGGCGCAGTGCAGTCTGGGTCGGAAACGTTGCTGCTGCTGCTGAGGCAACTAACAGTCTAACCACTAGAAATGGTGAGTTTTAGTTCATTTAATTTGACTCTGTCAAGTTTTTCAGTCAGTCATAAGGATTCAGTCAAGAGTTTTGTCTTATTGAAGATTCCTCGTGGTTCAACCAGAGATTTCTTACGTCGAAGATGCCTAATTTTGCTAATGTTGTGTTAGCTTAGCAACTTTAGTTAGCTAGTACTGTAGGAGCAGGCTAGCAAGGTAGCAAATGTTACGTTAACAATTTAGCCATACGTAACCGTTGTAAAGCTCAGCTACAGAGTTTACGTTATCGGACGTGAATAATTTCACCAAGTGGCTTGCTGTCTAGCCAAGCATATGAGCTGTTACTGCTAGCTCAGGTGAAATGTTAATTTAACGTAGTTAACCTGGTGGTTAGCTAGTTTGTGATTTAGTGGTTAACTCTAAGTACTAGTACGATAGTACTAGACTCGCGATGTTCCGTCCAGTTTGTCTTGTACAGTAAATAAACACGTGAATAATGTTGTGTAAAGTAATTAACCGGGCCCACAATACACTCATCAACGATAGTCGGCATTCAACAAGGTATTCCACCATTAATCTTATAACAAAGGTTAAAATAATGTTCTATGCCCTATAGAGCACCTAAACCATATTGCTCTTCCAGATCAAACTGCTGTTATGCCTTTTTGTAATCTGGCACTGTAATCGGCGTCAAATTGATCAACACTTGAGAGGGTATTGTAATAAATGGGCATGACATTAGATTGTTATCATTCAAAAACATACTATATTTTCTTTAAAATAGATCTAAATATATTTTATGTGGGTGATAGGTTTTGGTATTTTGATATAACAGGTGTTGCCTTCTCTCTCAGGACGTGTTTTTAATGATCCAGCGTCAGAAGACCACTATCTTCACAGATGCCAAGGAGTCCACCACTGTTTATGAGCTGAAGCGTATTGTTGAGGGCATTCTCAAAAAATCACCTGAAGAACAGAGGCTCTACAAAGTAAGTAAAGTTGGAAGTGTAAATAGGATGGCAATGTTGAAGTACTAGTGAGCAGTACACCCTTACAGAATGTTTCCTGGTTCTATTCATTTAAAATAAGTCTTGGCACATAGAAAGTCCACACAGTACTATTACACCGTGTTCCAGATCATTTCAGACTATTACTGAAAATGCTCAAGGGGTGGACTAAAACACTGCAGTTTGTCACAGTCCTGGCTAGTCTCTGGCTTAATGTCTTCTTAAAGCCACTATAGGCAACATTTTCGTATTAATGTATTATCAATACCTTTCTGAAGTTTGCACATTGGAATGTCTATGGGAGAATAAAAAAATTGCCTTTCAGATCAGTCCACTTGAAGTCTTAATATTTAACACTCATTTTGTCTGCCACTGGTTACGATCTATTGCACAAGGAAGTGCGCCACTAAATCAAGAAGAGATTATCATACTTAGAGTAAAGTCTAGTATAGTAGTAGTTGATCGTGCTAGTGACATGCAGTGACCACGCGCATTCTGCATGTCTACTTTGCAACGGTTAGGTAAGATAATTACACTAAGCAAAAGGTAGGGGTTCCCAAAACCAGAAACTACCTACAGCTGCTTTAAGTAACTTTCTGCCAAACAATTAAAAACGTATAAATCCTGTGAGACTTGAGCTTAAAACATGTTTATTTGATTTTTTTAAATGGTTCAGAGGTAGACACAAACTAGAACCCCAGTTTGTCCAGGTTGCACAGTGTGCTAATGAAAGTTCCCTAATAGTAGCTTGTCAAACAAAGGAGGCTGTACAATAACCTTTTGGAGTCTAGGGAAGTTTGTCGATCTTAAGAGAGATGCATTCCATCTGCAGGTGTAACAATTACTTTTTAAAGGGACTTTTTAATACATTTGAATTACTAATGGTTTAGTATCTCAATTTACATGACTGTTGGTCTAGAATAAATGTATGTTGTTTTTGGCAATGTGAATAAGTTTGGTAAATCTAGTGGTTCTGTCATCACATGTTAGTCACTTACCCTCAGGATGACCAGTTGCTAGAGGACAGCAAAACTCTTGGTGATTGTGGCTTCACCAACCAGACTGCCAGACCTCAGGCCCCTGGAACAGTTGGACTGGCTTTCCGCACCGGAGGTATGTTTGTCCGCATGCTTTAACTGTCACACAATCAGGCATAGTCATGGACTTTTATAGTACATTTTATGCCTGTACTGTGTTTTCTATTTGGAACTATCACAAAGAGTTTGATGAGATTTTTGGTAAATTGGTTGGGCTCTGGACGAATGTGAAATATTTCTATGTAGAAATTCTAACTGAATGGAAGAAGTTGAGCTGTGGCTCCTGTAGGCTACGCACATGGCTTTTGC
Source organism: Galaxias olidus (assembly GCA_026901105.3). Classification (NCBI taxonomy): domain Eukaryota; kingdom Metazoa; phylum Chordata; class Actinopteri; order Galaxiiformes; family Galaxiidae; genus Galaxias; species Galaxias olidus. The sequence goes on from JAPMUY010009066.1 coordinate 62,270, forward strand.
GGATAGTAGTCCCATGTTAAACCCTCTTTAAAGGTAGCAAGAAATAATTAGAGGAATTGGACACAATGTTTAAAGTGATAGACTACCGATTTACAGCCATTGTTGCTAAGCTAGGCTACTTACCTACTTAACTACATAACTCATAATTGGACGTACAATCATAACATTGATATCGATCACCTCGTGTTACTAGTGGCAAGTATGAACACATCTTATTTCCCGAAAGGTTGAACTATCCCTATAAGCTAGGTCTAACGTTTTCTGTGAAGTAACCTTATCATTGTTTTATCACATCTGATTTAAGGACTTATCTCGAGATTAATTAATTGGGATGACATGTACACTATGAATTACATAGCCATAACACAAGTGCCATTGACTTGGTTGTTTCCGAAACAGATAGTAGCTTAGCTTTATGGTTTGACTTATGATGGTACTCTCTACCCAACCCTTCCCTAGATGAACAGTTTGAGCAGCTACAGGTGGAATCCTTCTCCAGTCCCCCAGAGCTCCCTGACGTCATGAAACCCCAAGACTCCAACAGCACTGCCAACGAGCAGGCCGTGCAGTGATAGAGCATCGAAGGAAAAGGAGGGAGCAGAGGCAGCGAGAGAGTTCTTGTCTGGATTTACTGCATAGTAGAGAGGTGGCAGGGTGGAGGATTTGTACCACTTTTGAAGTTGTTTTAAGAGAAAGGGATGAGAACATTATAGGTGACCTAACCAGGCTTATCCATGTTACCTTCACCTTTACCCAGCTTGTCACTCCTAGATACCCTCCGATGTGCTTCGCAAATTGTACATGATCATCTGGTAATCCTCTGCACCCCATTTTTGGTCCTATGCACCATCCTGCTCAAACACATTGGGAGTGAGCGAATACAATTGGTCTGACAGTGTGACTGTGTGAATGTTTGTGTTTTAGATTATGAATATTATCACTATTATCCTTATTTTGAAATGGCTGGGTGGTGTTACAAATCATGCTCTGAAGTGACGTGCCAGTCCGCTGTCAAATTGGCAGACTGCATGATATACATTTGTTAAAACCAGACCAACTGGTAGATGCTAAATTTACCCACCGTTAACCAGCTTGAATTATTAGTTCCTCCTTATGTAATTTTGCATAATTTTCTTAAATGCCAGCCAACTCATAACAAAAAAAACAATGCTTCTTAACACTGTAAAGACGATGCTGTTCAATTTGAGTTGTTTTAGCTTGTGCTATTTAGATTTTTTTCATTATGTTTAAATGTTATACCTCTGCTTTCAAACCTTTATTCTGTTAAATTTGCACTGAGACCAAAGTAACACCTGGACAAGTAGAAGCACTGCTTGGTTGCGGACATATTTATGTGGCATATTTAATACTGACTTACAGGAGTGTTAAAGTATTGGACGTTGGTCTTTGGGGCAGACATAACATTCATCTCCTTAGGGTATGCCACAAACTATGATGTGGTACATTGTGTTGTAAAACACCAAACATCAATTACATTTACAGCCTGTACCTGAGCTTAATTAAAGATTATTTTTCTTTTTTTTTTTCTTTCCTTTTTTTAAACATGGGTGTTTGTTCTGTTATTTCAAACATTTTAAGAGTTGTAATTCAAAAACATGAATGAACTCAGAATTAAATAGAACTACAGCATCTTGATAGAAAAGTAAACTTGACTTCTCCCTTTAACCAATTAACAGGGATGTTGTCTTGTCGGTGTCAATATTGAGTAAGCATGACGGATGGATGTAGCGTTACATTGAAAATGGGTTATACATTTTTCCTGGTACAACCCCAGAGTGTAAACAGTGGCGTTTACCACAAATCGTTTAATTTTCTATCCCAAATAAGGCTTAGGAATGCATCGGATGACGTCATGTGCCTGGAGAATGGGGGTTGTAGCCGCAGTAATTTAACTACGCCTACCACCATCCGTGATGGCCTACTGGTAGGCAGGAGGAAGGTAGCAGAGGAAAAGAGACGGGACGCCCTTTTTTATGCCCCGCTCAATTGGTGTATAACGGTATTCAAAAAGTTATACGGCAACACCTACGCCGTTATTGATATCATTGTGCCGATGCTATGGTTAACTGAAAAACTGCGTCAAAAGCATTGTTCATAGTCCGCTAATGGTGTACACACCTTACATCAAGAAGGGAAAAACTTTTAAGAATATATCATGGATGACTTGGGTATGTATTACAAAATATTCTTCATGTAAAGCATTGTAGTTACGTGTCCAGCCAATACGTGTTCTTAGAAGGGGTGGAGTGATGGGACAAAAGAAAAGTCAAGAAAAACGGTTATCTCAGGAAATAGGGCATTTGCTTTAGGATATAGAGGTAAAACGGCAGTACTGTGGAATTGCGCGATTATTATTAGCCAAATTAAGTTAATTCATAATAACGCCTGAAGAATTTACGTTATTATTCCATTGAAGACTTACATTTGGCACCCTGTTGTAAAATTAACTTTGATTTAGAATGTTATAAAATAAATTGCCTGTTCTAGTTAATTTTTCTGTGCCCGCCTTTTCATTTGTTGTCCTTGTTAAATCGCTACTGTAAAAGCATTTTATATAAACTACACTTATAATCTAAAAGTCTGAATGCAGTAAATCAGCATGATTTTCTATAATGCCTTAATGTCTGTCAAATCTGAATCGGGAGTGAACGATTCTATTCCACATAGCATGCTGTGCTAGATCAGTTCCATTAATTATCTTTACAGTGTACTCTCTCCAAGTAAAAATCTTCTTAAACATTACTGCCATGTGTAAGATACCATGACAGCTCCAGATCACCCAAACTCAACATTGAATGCTTCCAGCACACAGCAAATCAAACCATTGCTTGTAAATTAGATCTTGGACATCCTTATTAGTCCATCTGTTGTCCATGGCGATAAAGACAAGTCAGAGACGGAAAGTAAGCTACACAATATTTTGTCATGTGTCTTTCATGGGAATCCAAGTAAATGTGAGTGTACTTATTTGTCAGGAGTTTGTACTCTCATTTCCATTTTTAATGTCCTGAAAGTTGAAGGGACATGGCTCTACTTTTAATTTTCTTGAGAGGCCACCATAACAGCAATATCTGTTTATTGCATGCAAACAGCTTGGCTGGGAAAGCACTGAGATAGCCCATGGACATGCTGCTATCTTAAAAGCCACAAGGTTAAAATAAAATAGAAGGGTTTGTGCACTTAAATAGAGCCACACATTATTCTGCAGCCTTCCTCAAAGCAACATATTTCAGTACAGGGATTTAGGCGTAGAAATCATTACAATGAATTTCTAGATCTAGTCCAACACATCTGGATCGGATTGCAAAAAAAAAACGGTCAGTTGCTGGGTGACTAGCAAGTGTTTCTCAAATAGTGAGCCCATGTTTATGCTGCTGTGTTTATGCTGCTTGCCCGTCCTGTTGTAATTTTTTGTTGTGGATCTGGCGGAATATTCAGTGAGACTACTTGTTGGGAGCAAAAGCCAAGCCAAACGGCTGACAGGCAGCTCTAAATATGGTCATAATTCCCATTGAAAGAATTTCAGCTCCTTATATGACCAGTTCAGTCTCTTAACGTATGAGGGAGTGAGTGTAAGAGTTTGCAAGCGAGCATGTATGTAGGCAAGATTCCCTCATGTTTGTGGCATCACAGCATGAATCATGAGGGATACAAGTGACCACAGTGATGATACACTGCATACACACCATTCTGACAAACCTGACCAAGCTTCCTCTACAACTGCCCCATGGGCCCATGTAATCTTCTTAAACTTTATGTTTTCTTAGCTGTTTTTTCAGCTGCTTTCTTTTAAAAACTGGAATACACTTCTCCGCCTCAACATTTTGTCAGTATATGTTGTGCAAGATTCTATTGTTAAGAAAGATCCCCTAACCTTGATTACAGATAATTTAGTCTGTAAGAAAATAGGGAAAGGAATGCAAAAAAAATCATGATCTTTTAAAATACTTTCGCCTGCTTTTAGTTACTCATTAACAGCCATGCTCAGGATGATGTCATAATGTTGTAAAGTAACGCAACAGGGAATTCTGGGTCGCAGTTTAAGAAGGCTATTTCATGGAGTGAGTGAGGGAAAAAAAGGAGGTTGAAATGTGATATCTTTGTCTAAGAGCCTTTCCTCCTCTGCTTCCTTTTTTTCTCTCTGGAAAACAATGTCTGTAAAGGAATGTGGATATTCTATTTAGACTTTTGTTGTCATTTGATGTGGTGCGGCTCTATTGAACTTCATCTCGGGCTCTGCTCTCATTCTATTTTTTTCCTCTGTGCCCTCTATGCTGTGTCTAACTTTTGCAAGCTCACTTTCTGCTGTCTTATTGGTTATAGAGTATATGTCTGTCTCCCTTCAGGAGTGCCTGACCCACCTAACTACCCACTCAGTCCTCGTATTGTTGTTTTTGGTACGTAACTGTTTGTCTATGTGTTCTTCTGGATTCCTCTCTGTACAAATTAGCTGCTTGCTTCTCTGTTTTTATCTGTTTTTTTCCGCTTCGTTTTTGCATTATTTCCTTACTTTATTACAATTGCTTGCAAACAGCGTTTCATATACAAAGTGTTCCAGAGTTGATTAATATATGTATTAACTTTGTAAAAAAAGTTCAGTCTTTAGGGATGTTCAGTCTTTTTTTTGTCTGTTTCTGCGACACTTAGATGCATTACTTGCTGATCTGGAAAGCACCAGCTCTCCTCTTGCCAGGTGCCCTGTTCTGCTGACCTCTGACCCCCCAGACACCCCAGACCTTGTCTCTCCTGTGCCCCAGGATCCTGAACAGACCAGGCCACCACCCCCTGCCTACACCCCTCAGCAGGTATGATAGGTGACACACTCCAGCCAGATTGTACAGATTAATTAACACAATGTGGAGTGGTCATCCCATCCCTTAGTATTGAATATTTCTTTATGTTGAGAATGTGATTAGATACCATTTTGTTTTTACCGTCTCTTTCAGACCGTTTCGGCAGCAATGAAGTCCAATGGTTCCCAGAACTCTATCCCTGACAAACTCTACAGGTACCTTATGTGAAAATGTAGTCGTTTTTTTACTTTAAAAGTTGACTTAAGATATAATTTAGACTGCACCCTTTAAATAAAGATTGTTTAAAATCCAGCAAACAGGAGAACCTCATTCCTGATCAAATAAAATATAAAAAAAATTGTTGGTTGAGCCAGATGGCTTGGATATTAGATTAGAACTAAGCATCTTAATACTAAAAAGCATTTTAGAGACTTTTGCTGTGAGGCATTTCCTCCCTTTATTCTGATAATCAATAATTTGGAAAATGTATAAATATAACATGATGTGTTGTGACCTTCAGGTGATTATTATTAAATTGTATGTTTTTTTTGTCATTGTATTTTCAGTGCCATCAGTTTTACACCTTTTATTCTGAACAACACAATGCGTTAAAATTATGGATTTTGTTAGAAACCAGGCACTCAGACCTATTGTTGTGTAATTATGGAACTGATTTTTATGCCTTAATAAAATTAGCTCCTATGCTTCGCCTGTGTAGTCCATGTGATTGGTAGATAGTGTTGGGATAACCTTTACCCATCTCTCTCTTTTTCCTACAGTACAGTGTGTAAGCCTCGTTCGCCCCGCACCACAGATCCTCCTCCGGCCTTCTCCTCGTCCTCTGTGTTAGGTGGGGGTCTGAGTGAACTAGACCATCTTCTGCAAGAGCTAAACGCAACCCAGTTTAACATTACAGGTCTGCTTGTCATGGTACTTTTTGTATTTGTTTGTCTGTTATGTGTGGGGCAGTCTGTTTTCCGGTGTAGTGAACCACTGATTTGAATTGTGAATGTCTATCTTTCTCTGCAGATGACATCATGGCCCAATTCCCCACCACCAAAAAAGATGAGAGTGAAAAGATGAAAGACTTCCAGGCTTCCAAAGACAAGGCCACAACACCCAACTCTAGGTACGTTGCTTTTACATTTTATGGCTGATAAAGCTGACATCAGATATTTAGATTTTAGAATGTGAAATATTGATTGACAAAATTTGATGTATCAAACAAAATCCTGTATTACTTTAATTTATACAAAATGTGTCTTTTCTTATTTTCAAGTTTGGTGAAGCCCTCAGCCACCTCGGCCACTCTGGAGCTGGACAAACTTATGGCTTCCCTGTCTGACTTTAGGGTCCAGAGCACAGTAAGTACTTGTCACTGCCTATTGGTGCCTATTGCCCTAAATACATTTTGAATTCGACTGATTTTAGAGTTCCAGGGCTGATTATGCAAAGTGAGCATGAACTGTGGGAGTGGCATTTCCTTGCGCTGAATGCTTTTGTACAATTATTATATACTTTTAAGGATTTTTTTATTTTTCTATCCTTATTTACTTGTTAGAATTATTTGTCTCAACTATCAACTTAAAATTGAAGCTTTTGTTCTGGCAAGAAGCCAGGACATCATATGTTATAATGTAAATGTAAGATACAATTATTTAAGATGGATATTAAACTTTGCCTTCAATAATTCCAAGTCTCGTTCATGTTGTATTATGAGCAATGTATTTGTTTTGTTTTTTTATCAGCCAGCTGCACCTGTTTCTGCAGTTGTCACAGTACCTCAGCAACCAGCCCCGCCCCCACAAGCTTCTTCTGGTGGCTCATTGGATAGTATGCTGGGGTTCCTTCAATCAGATCTTAGCAGACAAGGCGTCCCAACATCATCCAAGGGAAACTGCTCAGCCTGCCAAAAGCCAGTTGTGGGTCAGGTGAGCTGAACTCTAACCCTAACCCTCTTTTGACCAAAACAATTGAGAAACTTAGTCAAGGAATGCGTAGATCTGTTGACCTTAAATCTTTCCTTGCCAGGTGGTGACTGCTCTAGGAAGGGTGTGGCACCCAGAACACTTTGTCTGTTCTGAATGTGAGACGGAGCTGGGAAGTCGGAACTTCTTTGAGAAGGATGGTCGGCCATACTGCGAATCGGATTACTTTACCCTCTACTCCCCCCACTGTGCACAGTGCAACAAGCCCATCCTCAATGTAAGAGCTGTATTTAAACGTCTCCACCCTTTGTCATATAAATGCACATCCTACAGTGCAACATAAAGCCATAAACTCATTTTACACTCTTGTTTAGAAAATGGTCACTGCCCTGGACAAGAATTGGCACCCAGAGTGTTTCTGTTGCGTCAAGTGCAGCCAAGAATTTGGAGAGGAAGGTAACACATCCTGTCTGGGGTACTTTGAAACACACAATGTTGAAAGCAAGGAGTTTATATGTTTCACAAAGTCTTTAAAAATCACCTCATCAGCCAATACCACTGCTCTGTAACAGAGCAATTAGTTAAATGCCAAGATATTTTGTAGAAATACATGACTTTAGGAGAACCATATCATTTTGTTATTGTCACAGTATGACAACTGTGAGAATAGTGTAGAGCTTCATAATTTATGTAAGTTGTTGACTTTGCCTCACTTTGCTTCAATGACTAACATAAAACCATCTCCTTAGGTTTCCATGACCGTGAGGGCCAACAGTATTGCCAGCAGTGTTTCTTGTCCCTCTTTGCATCCCGCTGTCAAGGGTGCAGTCAACCAATCCTGGAGAATTACATCTCAGCTCTCAACTCCCTCTGGCATCCACAATGCTTTGTCTGCAGGGTTAGTTCCCATGTTTCTGAGCATTACAGATAAATCTCAAATGTGTCTGATTTCACTGTTTGTATCTACTCAGACAGCTCACCATCTTTTCTGTCTCTCTTCAGGAATGCTACAGCCCCTTTGTCAATGGCAGCTTCTTTGAGCACGAGGGCCAGCCTCTTTGCGAGGCCCATTACCACCAGTCGCGTGGTAGTATGTGCCAGGCGTGCCAGCAGCCCATCTTAGGTCGATGTGTGACGGCCATGGGTGCCAAATTCCACCCCCACCACCTGGTGTGCCACTTCTGTCTCAAGCCCCTAAGCAAGGGCTGTTTCAAGGAGCAGGAGAACAAACCTTACTGCCACCCCTGCTTTATCAAACTCTTCGGCTGAGGCAGACACTGGTCACTATTAGGTCACTGTATGAAGCAATTATGTAATATCTGAGGGACAGAAATAAAAGAAACAGGGTCAATGTTGATGGGCAGAGACTGACTTCATAAATATATCTGTTGTTTTGACGGGAATAAAAATTACCATTTAGACTGAGATGTACTCATGGCAGAGACCAACTGAAATATAGATTTGACAGTGATATGAAAACAAAAGCCATGATATTGCTTTTTCCTGAAAATGTATTGTTGTTGTATGTAAATCCATTATGTATTGTACTTATTCAAATTGAATATCGACCACTTAATTCATGTACAAAAAGCTTAGGAAACAAATGTGTTTTGATTTGAAAAAAAAAAGGATTTTGTTATGAAGGACTTGCACAGTGCAAGGAGAAATTACCTAATATATTTGCTCTCTGTTGCAAAAAGTATTATTGTCACTGCCTTTGCATTGGATGTATGCCCATTTTAATGATGTGTAACAGGTTGCATTGTCATTGATATAGTGCCAAATACATGTACAATATTATCTCACTATTGTTCTATGCAATTATATAAAAAATACCAAAGAAAAAAATAAATGATGTTTTGCAAAGAATATGACGCTTAGTCATGGTTGGACATCTAAAATGTAAACATGTGGTCAGTTATTCGGGAAGATAATGTTCTGTTTTTATCGTAAGTTAACTTGTTTCGTTACTTTTGTTAAGATTGGGTATAAATTAAAATGTACATACCATTAGAAATTAACAGTAGTGAAAATCAACACGTGTAGAGCGCATTGCCAATTTGGTAGTATTCCAGTTTGCAGGTGTGGTCAGTTAAATACGCTAATGAGCTTATCAAAATGTCAGAGAAGAGAAACGTACAGCGTAAAAACTGCGGCGTCAAGCATAAAAGTAAACACACGTCCTTAATGACGGATTCAGATAACAAAGTAAGTTTGTAATATATTGTAACTTTATTTCGTTAATATAACCTTTAGTAGTTGTTAACCTAGGTTATTTCAGTCCAATGTGTAGCGCGAGTCTCGTCCAAAGTAGTAGAATTTATAAAGATGCAGCAACAACAGAACAACTTTCTGTGATGTATGCGCTTTTGGCCACATAACCTAAAGTAACCATGTAAATTTAAAGACATCCACTGGTAACTGACATGTAGTTTTAACCTTCCTATTGGTCACACTGTAGGAAATTGAAAATGTGGTCTCTGGGTCTCAATGGCCTGAGAATGGAGGTCAATGGAGTGATGGCGATGAGGGTGCGGATATGGAGGAATGTGGATTACTTCAGGAGATGGCTGAAGAAGATGAAGAAATAGACCTCCACAACAGTGAGACGTTTGGAATGGGTGCGCAGATTTAATTGGTCTTTTTGCTTTGTTTAATTATTCCTTATTAAAAATGGCTGTTCCTAAGGTATCATGCCCATTCGTAGATTTAGATGCAGAGGACGCCAATGGTTTCCTCCAGTTTAGAGGGGCAAGCTCACATGACCTTCTGGCCCCATCTGTCTCTCCACCTCTCTCGCCCATGTCCCCACCCCTTCCAAGACACTGTCCGCTACTCCGGCCCCAGGCACCCCCTGGGTTTCGGGGTAGAGATAGGGGCCAAAGGGTAGGTCAAAACAGGGTGCACTTGTTTGAAGATCCAGCTGTGATGAGAACAGTCGAGAGTCGGCCAAGCCTGAAGGTGAGTCATTACAAAGGGCTATTCCATCAGTAATCTACTGGGAGGTGAATGCTCAGATTGAAGTACGGTGCAATGGTGTTAATAAAAGTATGCCCTTTCTTCAGAGCCTTGATAGTGCCATAGTAGATTGCGGGCTTGTGGCTTCCTGGAATAACTTGGGTACCAATGCGGTGAGTCTTCAAACTGACACAATCACACACATTGACAATAACAACACATGTTTACTCACTGGAGTACTTTATTCCCCTCATAGTGGATGCTGCCTTCATACAGAAATACTAGGCAGACACATGGGCTAATACTACAGGTGATTCTTACAGAAGATTGTGGAAGTCTGCACATGGTTAAAGTTAAACATCACAAACTAGTCATGTTTTTATTGTTTCAGGACAATTCGATTGTCTGTGTGGTTGATGGAAACCGCAGTGGCAGAGGTCTGCACAGATCCTCAAACTACATGGACTTGCCATACCCTTTCTCAACCTCCAGAGGGGACAGAAGAAGCTTAAGAGGACCAAATTCAAACCGATCACCTAACCAAAGATGCCCTCCTCAGGTGTTGCTATAAAGACTTGGGCACAATTTCACTGAAGGGTCCAAATGCTAAGTTGTTGAATCATTTTCATGCCTGCTGTTACTTTTTTCTTCTCACAGATTAATCCTATATTGCCACATTCTCCGATCCTATCCAGAAGACCTTTCCCTCCATCTCCGTATTATGATCAGGTTTCTACCACTTTAGTTTTACTTAAGCCTATTTTACAGAAGGTTCAAACTTGTCATACATTTTTTTATCTTTTCTGTTTTTTTTGTCCTTTAAACTCAGACAGAGGCTTTACTTTGCCCCTCAACCCCTCAGTCTCTAACCCCAAAAATGATGCAGCTTTGTTTTGGTGCCAACTCGCCAAGACCCTCCGCTATCTACAGCCCGTCTACCAATCCTGTGCAGCGATTCAGGTTTGGAATGACCCTGTAGTTATTAGTCACAAATTAAAGCAGACTTGAGCTGCAGTTGCCCTTCATTTCACGTTTTAACCACCACAAAGGTATCCTGGTCCTGTTACTCAGCTCCACCCCCAGCATAGACGGCTATTAAGCCAAAGACAACAAATATCTCGAAGGTTTGTGCAGCTTTTTAATATTACCCTAACAATACATTTCATAAAGCAGTTGTCTGCTTTTTAACATCCTATAAGTTAGCCCTGAGTGTGACCCAATGGCAGCAGGAAGTCAGAAAGCTGGGACCCTTACTCTAACCTCATGACAGCCAAAGAGAAGGAGTGGATTACCAAACTACAGATGATTCAGCTTCAGACTGAAAAGCCATATCTTGAAGACTACTACTACCAGGTAAATGGCAGAGCATAAATATCTTCCATTTTACAATCTACAGCAGAGTTCAATTGTTAGCCACAGTCTCCCACCTAGTTTCTCTTCAGAAGGCAACCTTTCTGTATTGCCCTGAAGTCAGTGAGCATAATAATTTTATTTTGTATTGCCTGTCTTTATGCTGTAGGAGTACTATCGCCAGATCGAGGCTAAGCTGGTTGAAGAGGAGTTGGGAATTAAAAGCAAAAGGGAGCCACTAAAGCTCACCACTCCATATATCACAAAGACAGACTCTTACACACCAGGTTGGTTTCAATCTCAATTTTAGTGCACAGTTTTAAAAGTATTGGTTTTTTAAAATTGATTTCTTTGCACATTTAGTGGTGCACATTGAAGGCTCCCTGGGGCAGGTTGCTGTTTCTACATGCTATTCTCCTCGACGCGCCATCAGTGCAGTCCATGCAGTCCAAGCCCAAAGTCCACACGAGGTGACTAGATTTATTTTGAGACAAACCATTCCCATCTCATTTGACCCTACCCCTGTTTCGAGTTCTTGGACTGTTTGGCTGTTAAGTATTTTGTTTCAACAAAGGAACACAAGGACATTCAACAGCAAAGACTGAAGGTCCTTAAGAAAATTGAGACGGTAAAATGTCTTAAGAAGCTTATACATAAGAATTTATTGAATTACCTACAGTATTTGATCTAAACCAGATTTGTATTCCTAACTATTGTTTTGCAGTTGTTTATGGTGCTTCTTGAAGTGGAGGAGGCGGAGAAGATGAAGTCTACATTGTTGGCTGAGGGGGAAGAAAGGCGGCTAATGGCGCAAACTCAGAGGAAGATTTATCATATCTACTCCGAACTGCAGCATTGTGGCCCACTGTAAGTCTGCACTGTACTTGTACTGTACTTTTGAAAGTGTACTTTTTACTTACCCTATGGATTGATTGAATCTCTGGTTATACTCAATTACATTTGTTCACATCAGAATTGTGTATTTTCTTCAGTTATTTATTGAAGATGTATTTGCGTTAATTTCGTACTGCAGAGAGCCGGGAGAAAAGTTCGTGCCCTGTCTACTGGTCTCTAAAGGAAAGAGGCTGGTTGCCCGGCTCCTCCCACTCCTGTCCTGCGATGACGCACTGAATGTTCTCCGTGTGGTGACTTCACATCTGCCTGTGCTCATGAGCAGAGACACAGATGAGGTACAGGCTCAAATTTAGCATTGAACCGATCGTAGTGTGTTGTGTATGAAAACTGACTTTCGTTACACCTATTACCTGCAGTCTCTTCCTGTCCTCTACCCCTCTCTTCGTACTGTGATTGGAGGCTTGACCTTCCATCAGCTCATTAATGTCTTGAAAGAGATGACAACTGCAGCCGCAGACTGCAAGCAAAATGAGTGCCTTACGCTAGCATGTCAAAACAAGGTTTGCTCCTCCATTTGATTTACAGTACCAGTCAAAGGTTTGGACACTTTCACATTGAAGTGGATGGGGAAAGTGTGTCCAAACCTTTGACGGTACTGTACTTGAATAACTTCGTCTGGGCTAAGTCTTTACTGGCACTCGTTTTTTTGTGTTGGATCTAGTTAAATGATTGATCTTCTATTCTTTTTGTCTTTCAGTTTGGGCTCAGTTTGCTGTACGCTCTTCTGTCCCAAGGGGAGAGGCTACTGTCTTCAGATGTGCCTCTAGAGCCCAGTATTGGAGACTTTGAGACCTGGTATTATGACTGAATCACATATCTAATTAATTCATTTCTGATGTGGTTCAGCCAAACGCTTAAGTTAACGCCTACCCCCTCTCACATCCAGGACAGACACAGTTTTCCTGGTGGCATGGCAGCTATCCCAGAGCTCTTTGGTGGAGCCCCTTATCCTACCCTCTAACCTGCTCACACTCTTCTGTCGTTACCTGGACAAGCGCACTGTCCACCAGCTGAAGAGCAACATAGAGTAAGTCCTTGCGCACTTAAAAATTAGTGACCATGCAAGTAAGTTGCTAGATATTGCAGCAAAAACAGAATGTCTATATGTTTTGAACATTAAACTGCCATTGTGTTTTTAGGTCTTCAACTGGTCACTTGGCTCTTGCATCATAGTAGCAACTTAGACTGTGTTGCACCTAATGTACAGGATATGGTGAGCATTAAAATGAAAGGCGCTGATGTACCCCCCCCCCTCTTAGAAACCGTACACTGTTGATGCAAATTGTCAACGTGTTGTACAAATAACTCAATACTCTTACTCCCTCATTTTGTTCTTCCCTCATTCCTGCACTTTCATGGACTCTTCTGTTGTCGCACATCTGTTTCCATTTTATTTCTGATCTCCTTTTACTTTCCTCCTGTGGGTCCTCAGTAGACCACAAGCCAATTTGCTGTTTGCAAGGTTGTCTCATTATTAACCTTCAAAACAAGTATTTAACTTGACAGAAGTTGTTATGCTGAGACACAGTAGCATGTCCAGTAGATGGGGCTGTGTATGCTACAGCCTGCACAACCTTCCAATTGGATAGTGATGTATTATTGTACAGTTTAACTTTACAGGTGAATGAATTACCTTTTTGTAATGACAAATTAGTATTTGTTTAATATCATATTATGACTTAAATAATCAAGTGATTCTGCACACGTTGCTTTTCTAAAATGGAAAAATGTATGTTGTATATTTTCAATCTTTATTTTAATGAAACAGTTATGTTAATTAAATGTTTATTTGGAAACAGAAATCATGTAAAAAGCACTCTTGAATAGCACTTGCAACAAAATAAATAAAATTCTTTAAAAAGACCTTAACCTTGAACTACAGTTCTATGTAACAATGCAATCAAGCAAGTGGAAATTGGACAAACTTTAGGCGTATGGCTGATAACATGTTTGCATGAACAGAATTACCTTAAACTAGGTTAGTCAAGTGTATTCCTTAATGGTGATGTCTATGGTATTGGGGTATAGTTTCTACCCATCAACTTGAGTTCTTGTGTTCTGTCTGATTCCAACATGATGTTATTCATGTGCTTTATTCTACTTGTAAGGAGTGTGTGAGAAACTCTGAGGCCCAGTCACTCATTTGTAGATGGTTTAAACTGTATCCTTATAACAGATTATGTAAATGTTTTTTGAACATTTAGATCAGATTGACTGCAATCCATCACATTGGTTATTGCAGCAAAAACATGTCGTTTGTAGATTAAGCATGGACTTTAGTTTGTACCCGTCAGACAGCAGTAAAGTAAATGTAGATCTACTAGTTCTGAGAAAAGGATTAGTCCTTGTTTAGCACAGTGCCTGTTCTTATACTGTGCGGAACAGAATTTAACAGGGTTCCGTTTGACTACGCTGACCCCTGTAAACCGATTTGTTTGTGTTGAGGGGAACAGGAGAGGGTGGTGAAGGAAGTTCAATAAAGAACACTGTCTGCTTTGATGATCAGTTTTTTGGCTATTGTAGTAATTTGGTTCTGTAATTCATCTTTAGAGGTTAATACTGCTGGATGGTTTTGTTGTAGCTATTCATCTTGACTTTAAGCAGCAACACAGTACCATCCACTGCTTCAAGTATTACAAAATGTGCATTTGGAGATTCAAGCGGTTGAAAAATTTACTGTCTAGCCTTATACTTTAATCAGACCTAATCCAAAAATTGCCTTACTGGTGTGCTTCATATTTCCTTCCCTTTTTGACCAAAGGGTACAGATCTTTGACTGAAGTGGCCAAACCATGCAAGAACATATTGGTGTGAAATTCCTAAAGGGGGATGTAGAGATTGGCAGGAGATGACGTTACTCTGTCTGGGGATTGGAAAGAAAGAATACCCGAGAACACTTGTAATTCCTAGTTTTTTGGATCCTTTTTTTCTTTTTCATATTCTCCGTGTCATGCCATGTCTGAAAAATATATACACTTTTGTGGATATTAGCCATGCTTGACATAAGCGTTTCACTTTGAGATCTGTCCCGCCATTGGAACATGCCATGGTATGCAGGCCCATTGCTTTTGTCTACTGTAATTCCCTGCTCACTGTTTTACTG
>JAPMUY010009068.1:0-65000 GCA_026901105.3 Galaxias olidus
AAATGTTTTACAATTAACCCTGCAGTTGATGGAGCACTTCGCCTTGTTTATAAAATAAGGCATGTTCAGTTTAAAGTTGGCTGTGGCAAACAAAAACAGAAATGTTCTTATACAAGAGACATTTCAAATGCATTTTAGGAAGCATTTTTGTTTAAAACAAACCAACAATAGGCCTAATCTTATTTCGCGTTGCACTCGTAGTGGAAAGGTAGGCCTGCTGATATTGGTCAGAATGTATAAGCAACAACAATATTAATTTAATAATAATAATTGATCAGAATTGTAAAAAATATTTATCAGCGTTTACAAGATGATTTTGTAAGCTAAAAGGCTTGAGAAAGAGTGGCCGAAGACGACTGTTTCCGTAACATTTTGGAAATAATCGGTTAAAACCGAGCCGGGGGTGCTGATCTGATGGTTTGAGAAATGTGTAAAATAGACACACTGGGTTCTCCCACAGGAATAGCACAGGTCGCGTTGTATTCGTACGCAAAAGTGGCAAATTGCGTTTGAATACCACGCCGAATACATTAGGGATTCTGCGTGATATACGTACGCAACTCCACAAGATCAGGTTGACTCTTTTCCAATTTTTTTGGGAGTTCATTGCATTCCAATCAGAGGCGTCATGCACTAAATTTTTTGGAGGGGGCACAGTTTCACAATTCCATGAACTAGCCTAAATGCTGCGTTAGCCTATATCTGTGCTAGAAATTTACTTTTTTTTCGAGTGATGGCAGAAGTTTGCAAACAGTTTTGAAACGCACTTCACCAATGCCTTTTTTGTTGATATGCAACCAAGAAATCTGAGATCGCTTAATGAGCTTTCCTTCAGTGGAGCTGTTTGTGGATTTTTTTATAAATGGATTTCGATCTGCCAGCTGAAAAAAGTGACATTTACATTAAACTATTTTCGAAAAGACGCGAGTCGTGCAGCTTTGAAAAAGGAGCACGCCAGTTGCGTCTAAAGTTACATAACGGTGAAGAGAAGCTGGAAGTTGAAAAAACAAGTTCCATGGACACAGCCCAAAGCTGCATGCTGCAACGAAAAAGGTTTTAGGCTAGCAAGATTTTGCTATCGAATGTACCAAAATGTCATAAAAACAAAGTATTAAAATAAAACATGTGCTTCTAAAGTTACTGACATCTGAAAAGTGCAATCACAATGTAAACAAATCAGCCATCACACAAACAGGAACTTGTGTGATGCAAGGGTAAATAATTGCACATAACACAACCAAACCAACATGAAATTAAGTGTTTGACATTTGATCACTTTGTAGCTCAAACCGGCCTAAGAACCGCTCTGTTTACGCCTCTCTCCTCACGGTGCTTCTGCTCTTTAGCACTTTCCTGTGTTGTGTTTTCCTCCTCTTATTCTTTGGTTGCGGGGCTTGGGGTAGAAATGGGAGAGGCTGCCATAAAGATGAGCCCAAAGTGGAGGGCTCTGGTGTCAGCTGTACAATATCCTGAAAGAAAACAAAACATATGAGAATGAATTATATGCCAGAACTGGATGATATGGCCATGTGTTACATATAACTGTCAACTTTATTTCTGCGAAACAAGGATGTGTCCATTCTCATATCAAAAGATCAATAATCAATAAAATGCCAAGATGTTTGTTCAAATTCGTCAGATTTAAAACAAACCAAACAACGCTATTGCTTGTGATAACTAAACTACAAGGATGACAAGCCCAGATTATCAAAATAGTAGGTACGTTAATTATGTTGCATGGAGGACAGGTGAATCATACTGAAAATAGCACGTGTTCCCGTGGGGATTTTCCAGCTTTACCTCCCTTCTATGTCATTAATGACATTACCACAATGACATTTGCCAGTTATGTGATGGAGATAGAAAAGAATGAACATTCACGATTCGTTCAAAACATGTTTCACGCTATCAATCGATCAAACAAGTCATCCAAAAAAAAAGAACATTGCTTCATGACCAGGCCACTTCACAAAGCAGTGCTGTACTAAACTGTACTGTACAGTGTACTGGTCCTACCCTGCTGGTCTGCACTGACGTTACAGGAGCGGAAACAAGTGCAGCATTTGCGCAGCAGTTTATTTCGGGCATACAGTGCATCCGGAAAGTATTCATACAACTTCACTTTTTCCACATTTTATTATGTTACAGCCCAATTCCAAAATGGATTAAATAAAAAAATGTTCTCAACATTCTACATACAATAACGCATAATGACAAAGTGAAAAAGGTTTTTTAGAATTTTTTGCAAATGTATAAAAAAATAAAAAAAATAATCACATGTACATAAGTATTCACATCCTTTGCTGTGACACTCAAAATTGAGCTCAGGTGCATCCCATTTCCATGGATCATCCTTGAGATGTTTCTACAACTTGATGGAGTCCACCTGTGGTAAATTCAATTGATTGGACATGATTTGGAAAGGCACACACCTGTTTATATAAGGTCCCACAGTTGACAGTGCATGTCAGAGCACAAATCAAGTTATAAAAGTCAGAGAAATTGTCTGTAGACCTCCGAGACAGGATTGTATCGAGGCACAGATCTTGGGAAGGATACCAAAAAATTTCTGCAGCATTGCAGGTCCCAACGAGCACAGTGGTCTCCTTCTTTCGCAAATGGAAGAAGTTTGGAACCACCAGGACTTCCTAGAGCTGGCCGTCCGGCCAAACTGAGCAATCGGGGGAGAAGGGCCTTGGTCAGGGAGGTGACCAAGAACCCGATGGCCACTCTGACAGAGCTCCAGTGTTCTTCTGTGGAGATGGGAGAACCTTCCAGAAGGACAACCATCTCGGCAGCACTCCACCAATCAGGCCTTCATGGTAGAGTGGCCAGACGGAAGCCACTCCTCAGCCCGCATGGAGTTTGCCAAAAGGCACCTAAAGGACTCTTAGACCATGAGAAACAAAATTCTCTGGTCTGATGAAACCAAGATTGAACTCTTTGGCCTGAATGCCAAGCGTCATGTCTGGAGGAAACCAGCCACTGCTCATCACCTAGCCCATACCATCCCTACAGTGAAGCATGGTGGTGGCAGCATCATGCTGTGGGGGTGTTTTTCAGCGGCAGGAACTGGGAGACTAGTCAGGATCAAGGGAAAGATGAATGCAGATCCTTGATGAAAACCTGCTCCAGAGCGCTCTGGACCTCAGACTGGGGCGAAGGTTGACCTTCCAACAGGACAATGACCCTAAGCACACAGCCAAGATAACAAAGGAGTGGCTTCGGGACAAGTCTGTGAATGTCCTTGAGTGGCCCAGCCAGAGCCCAGACTTGAACCCGATTGAACATCTTTGGAGAGATCTGAAAATGGCTGTGCACTGATGCTCCCCATCCAACCTGATGGAGCTTGAGACGATCTGCAAAGAAGAATGGGGAAACTGCCCCGAAATAGGTGTGCCAAACTTGTAGCATCATACTCTAGAAGCCTTGAGGCTGTAATTGCTGCCAAAGGTGCTTCAACAAAGTATTGAGTAAAGGATGTGAATACATTTATAGTCCTCATTATAAAAAAAAGAAAAAGTTAATCCGTTAGATATGACCTGGGTTGTACATGTGATATTTTATTTTTTTATTTTTAATACATTTGCAAAAAATTCAAAAAAACCTTTTTCACTTTGTCATTATGCTGTATTGTGTGTAGAATGTTGAGAAAATTTTTTATTTAATCCATTTTGGAATTAGGCTGTAACATAATAAAATGTGGAAAAAGTGAAGGGGTATGAATACTTTCTGGATGCACAGTATTTCAAATCGATATGCCATCATAGTGGGGAAACACGACATGGAAATATGCACAAATCAGCCTAACATTGTTGACACATTAGCTAACTAGCGATCTTTTTGGTATGCCTGTCATAAAGAAAATGTATATAATACATTGAAACGATAATACGAGCGTTATCGTCATTTTTTACTTTTTATTGACAAAGAAAATACTTTTAACCTGTTAATTCTTCAAGCACCCCTGCATGGTCATTTTTAGGCCTACAGGCCTAGACCACTTGCTCTGTTTATAATTAAGAAATTAGTAACCATCTAATCTGTTTTGTGCAAAAACTACAATTTGTTGGAGGTACAGCAGAACCAAGATAAAAAAAAACAAAAAAAAAACGATCTGTATTTTTCTCTTCTTCATCGCTACTGCAGCGAGAGCCGTTCAGCAGATGGCTAATCAACATGCTACAATATTACACCGTGTCCCCTCCAAAGAAGCAAATAAGCCCCTAGGCTCACAAGCACAATATCGACCACCATACACCGTCTCTAAAATAGTAAAGCAGTGTCTAAACACAAATAAAAAGTATATAACATCCAAAGGCAAGCATAATACTTTTGTTTTCAAATTTTCTCTGCCTGGGTTTTCTAGCGTTCTAACTTCCGGTAAAGGCAAGCTTATCAATAAAAAAACTGCAGCTGAATCAAACCACTTACCGTCTGACGAACCGTTCATTTATAGTCCTCATTATAAAAAAAAGAAAAAGTTAATCCGTTAGATATGACCTGGGTTGTTGCCGTTTACATATTGCTAGCCACATGCTAACTGCTCAATTCCATGATTTGGCCTTGTGCGTCTTAGTTTTTCGAAGACAGATGCGTCATTTACTTGAGACTTCACTGTAGTCTTCAACTACGTCATTTTCCCTTTCCAACAAAGTATAATGTGTCTGTAGTTCTACTTATTATGGCTACGCATCTTTAGTGCGTAGTCGGCGCTTTCCCACATGCGTATTAGTAGGTTGCAGAGCGCCTATATATTGCGCATGACAAATATACATTAGAATGGTCTGATTTTGCTTGGATAAGTATTGCACTCGGATAGAATTAGTCAAACTCCTCTCCATTGCTTTAGATAATCCAAAAAAAACAAAAAACTTTGTGGGATAGATTTGCTATCACTTCCACGTTTTGGAGTTATTCCACCATTGCTGCTAATGTCAGTGGCAGTGACATCATGGCAAAATGGCAAATCGAAGAGCAATGACTAAAGCCTGGTTTATACTTCTCCGTGAGCGCGTTAGCAAACGCAAACGTTTATTTTGCGCTTCCGTTCGCACACTAGTTTGCCTACATACTTCAACGTAAGTTTAACGGGCCCACTAGGTGGCAGTGTTGCATTCAGTAATCCAGAATGTACAGAAAACCGTAGAAGAAGCACAGACACGGAAACTACTGTTCATATCCAGCAAAAGTATAAACAAAGAGACCAAAGGTTGCTCACTGCTTTGCATATTTTCTTATATTAAATCAAATCAAGTTAATTTATAGAGCACGTTTAAAACATGCAGAGCTGACCAAAGTGCTTTTCAATACATTCACATAGAGTTTAAAACAGTTGTAACATTTAGCCTATATGTACAAGCTAAGTGCCTATAGAAAACCACTAATGTGATACGAAGGCTATTGAAAATCAGCCTTTCTGCTCCATTTCATTGTGGCTTCTGCGTTTTCATTTGTTTTGGATACAGCCAAAAATATTACCGAATACATCTACTTGCTTTCTACCCTGCTCAACCAATCAGCGATTGCTTGACGCACTGAGAAGACGCTTCGCGCAATGGGCTGTTAGGATTTGGGAGGACTCCCCGTCGACACTTCGGCGGGCCTCGGTGAGCTACGCTTTCCCAGAAACCCCTGCGCTTCGAAGCTATGCAGAGCTGTTTACGTGCTGCTTCGCAGAAGTATAAACCAGGCTTAACAAGGAATTGTTAGATTTGTTTGATCACATTGAACAACAAATGCACGACTAGGAAATCTCAGGTGATGAAGGAAATAGTTCTGCGCCAGACAATGTAGAGTCCCTCGTCGAGGCGGCGTACTCCGAGGGGATGTGCGCTGTTATGAACATGGTTTAAGGTACTTCTTCCATGTTTGGTTGTCTTACGTGATTGCTATCTAAATGCATAAGAGTAGCCTAATTAGCCTAGTGTTTCGCCAATGCATGAACATTCGAGAAACAATGCATTAATGTTGACGCCAATGTTAAATCTGAATAGCAAATAGCATGCAATCCTATTATCTTTGGGGTCAATTAGACCCCAGGAAGATTTAGCTAAATAAAACAAATGACATATGAACATTTTACATGCATTTGTTTTGGTTGTTGTGGCTGACAATGAGGTCCCTGAAACACAATTGTATAATCTGCAAAGCCCTTCCCTATGCTTTTGGGCCCTAACCTAACAACTATGGCTGCAGTAGTGTGAGAACTCCTCACAACTCATGGGGGAGGGGAAAGCATGATTCCTACAAGAACTTTGATATTACATTAAGGGTGGGGGTGGTTTGGTGCACCTCCAAATCTGAGGCCATGGTTCTCAGCAGGAAACCGATGGATTGTCTACTCCAAGTAGGGAATGAGTCTTTACCCCAAGTGAAGGAGTTCAAGTATCTCGGGGTCTTGTTCTCAAGTGAGGGGAAAATGGAACGAGAGTTCGGCCGGAGAATTGGAGCAGCGGGTGCGGTGTTGCAGTCGCTTTATCGCACCGTTGTGACGAAGAGAGAGCTGAGCCAGAAGGCAAAGCTCTCAATCTACCGGTCCATCTTCGTTCCTACTCTCAACTATGGTCATGAAGGGTGGGTCATGACCGAAAGAACGAGATCGCGGATACAAGCGGCGGAAATGAGTTTCCTCCGGAGGGTGGCTGGCATCTCTCTTAGGGATAGGGTGAGAAGTTCAGCCATTGGTGAGGGACTCGAAGTAGAGCCACTGCTTCTTTGCGTAGAAAGGAGCCAGTTGAGGTGGTTCGGGCATCTAGTAAGGATGCCACCTGGCCGCCTTCCTAGGGAGGTGTTCCAGGCAAGTCCAGCTGGGCGGAGGCCGCGGGGCAGACCTAGGACCAGGTGGAGGGATTATATCTCCACACTGGCCTGGGAACGCCTTGGAATCCCCCAGTCAGAGCTGGTTAATGTGGCCCGGGAAAGGGAAGTTTGGGATGCCCTGCTGGAACTGCTACCTCCGCGACCCGACCCCGGACAAAGCGGATGAAGATGAAGAGATGATGAAGAGGGTGGGGGTGGGTTATTTAAAGTTGTGTGTTGGTATTCAGCATTTTTGACAGTAATTTGGTTACAATTTAAATTACAATAATTTCCTTGAGGTTTAAATTGCTGGGTCAAATTAACCCCATGGATAAAAATGTAGTACATTTTAAGACAACCAGCAGGGATAACATTTTGTTTCATAGTCAGGAATTCATTATCCAGGTTTTTTCTAATGTTATGGAGAACCATTCCGAGGTGGAAACGGAGGTAAAAAGAAGTAGGAAAGCAGCCTCTACTTCCCCTACCACCAGCACTGCAGCGCCTAAGCCCATCCTTGCTCATAGCCCTACACCCCCCAACAGCCCTGATCCTTCCTACGGTGGCAGACGTGGAGGTCGAGGTGAACAACGCGGACGAGGGTGTGGAAGGGGTGCGAAAAGAAAGGCCCCTGTGCCAGTCAGTGTGGCAGAGCAAAGGTGGAGGAATGTCACTGAGCCTGACACAGAGCCTACAGTCCCCCAGTTTCTGTCCAGCAAGGGAACCAGGACCTAGCTGGACTCAATGGCTGAATACATACCGCTGGACCTCTTTCAGCTGTATTTCAGTAGGCCAGTAATGGAAACTCTGCAGGAATACCAACGCAGAGAGGCGGCATGCTGAGGGGAGCAAATTCCGCTGGGTCCCTGTCACCGTGGATGAGCTGTACCGGTGCCTGTCTGTGGTCCTCTTCATGGGCCTCGTGAAGGGCGAGCCTGTCCGGGTTTACTGGAGCACCAGCCGGCTCTAAAGCTTCCCATTCCCTCGCTCCGTCATGCCAGGACACAGGTTTGAGGTCATTACCTGGAACCTGCACAAGAGTAACCCTGCTGAAGACGTGGAGAACAACAGGAAGAAGGGTACGGTGGGCTATGACCGTCTCTTCCATCTAAAGCCACTCATGCTCCAGCTCCTCCTGGCCTGTCAGGTTTTCTACCACCCCTACCAGAACATCTCCATCGACGAGCGCATGATGGCCACTAAGGCCCGCATCGGCCTGAAGCAGTACATCAATGGGAAGCCAACAAAGTGGAGCTTTAAGCTTTTTGTGCTGGCTGACTCCCGGAATGGCTACACCACCTGTGACTTCACGGTCTACCAGGGGAAGGATAACCTGGCCTCTGGAAAAGGTATATCCTTCGATGCCATTATGAATCTCGTGAAGATGGCACATCTTGGCACTGGCTACCACCTTGTACGTAGACAACTTCTACACCAGTGCACCCCTCTTCAGGAGATAACACGGGATGCACTACAGGGCATGTAGCACCATGCAGGAGAACCGCCTGGGGTTCCCATCCAGTAAGGAGAACGCCATGCCGAAGGGAGCTGACCACGGAACAATCCAGTGGATCAGAGAGGAGCCACTACTCTTTGTGAAGTGGAAGGACACCAGAGAGGTCACCTTGTGTTCGACTATTCATAAGGTCTTCACGAACCAGAGTGTCCAGCGAAGAGTTCGCAACCATGATGGCACGTGGACCACACGTCGCGCTCCCATCTCCTATCCGGTAAAGGCCTACAAGGACCACATGGGTGGGGTGGACCTCTCTGACGCCCTCATTAAGTACTACAGTGTCTCCAGGAAGACGTTGAAGTGGTACAAGAAGCTGTTCCTCCACTTTGTCGACATCGCTGTCGTCAACAGCTTCCTCCTGCACAAGGAGAGGGCCGTGGCCTGGCAGGAGAAACCTCTCACTCAGAGGCTGTACCGGGAGCTGCTGTGTGGGCAGCTGGCGGACTGTGGTGTCCAGGACGCTGCATCAGCAGTACCAGCAGCCGTACCAGTACCATCAGCAGCACCAGTTGCAAGAGCAGGAGAGGTGGAAGTGGATGAGGAGGTACAGTGCCTGTTACTGGTACACAAAGCGCTGATGTGGACAGGTCAGGAAATGCTAGACAGGGAAGAAAGTACTGCAGGCAGTGCATGACCTTTAAACCATCTGGGCGTGTCAAAAGTGCCTCGTACCACTTTGTTTGGTGCCTGACAGAAACTGTTTTAAAGTTTGGCACGATGAGAGGAAGAGAAGAGGAGAGAGATAGAAAGACCAGGAACTGTTTTTATATACAGTGCCTTGCAAAAGTATTCACCCCCCTTGGCTAGTTACTTATTTTGTTACATTACAACCTGTAATTTAAATGTTTTTTTAATCTGAATTTTATGTGATGGATCTGCACAAAATAGTCTAAGTTGGTGAAGTGAAATGAGAAAAAAATATATATTAAAAATTCTTTTTAAAAATAAAAATGTGGAAATTGGCATGTACATATGTATTCACCCCCTTTGCTATGAAGCCCCTCAAAAGTTCTGGTGCAACCAATTACCTTCAGAAGTAACATAATTAGTGAAATGAAGTCCACCTGTGTGTAATCTAAGTGTCACATGATCTGTCAGTATAAACACACCTTTTCTGAAAGGTCCCAGAGGCTGCAACACCACTAAGCAAGAGGCATCACACCATGAAGACCAAGGAGCTCTCCAAACAAGTCAGGGACAAAGTTGTTGAGAAGTACTAGTCAGGGTTGGGTTATAAAAAAATATCCAAATCTTTGATGATCCCCCGGAGCACCATCAAATCCATCATCTTCAAATGGAAAGAACATGGTACCACAATAAACCTGCCAAGAGAGGGCCGCACACCAAAACTCACAGACCGGGCAAGGAGGGCATTAATCAGAGAGGCAGCACAGAGACCAACGGTAACCCTCAAGGAGCTGCAGAGTTCCACAGCAGAGACTGGTGTATCTGCGCATGGGACCACAATAGGCCGTACACTCCATAGAGCTTGGCTTTATGGAAGAGTGGCCAGAAAAAAGCCATTACTTAGTGTTAAAAATAAGATGGCACGTTCTGAGTTTGCCAAAAGGCATGTGGGCGACTCCCCAAATGTATGGAGGAAGGTGCTCTGGTCAGATGAGACTAAAATTGAACTTTTCGGCCACCAAGGAAAACGCTATGTATGGCACAAACCCAACACATCCCATCACCCCAAGAACACCATCCCCACAGTGAAACATGGTGGTGGCAGCATCATGCTGTGGGGATGTTTTTCAGCAGCAGGGACTGGGAAACTGATTCGAGTTGAGGGAAAGATGGATGGTGCTAAATACAGGGATATTCTTGAGCAAAACCTGTTTCAGTCTGCCTGTGATTTGAGACTGGGACGGAAGTTCACCTTCCAGCAGGACAATGACCCGAAGCATACTGCTAAAGCGACACTCGAGTGGTTTAAGGGGAAACATTTAAATGTGTTGGAATGGCCTAGTCAAAGCCCAGATCTCAATCCAATTCAGAATCTGTGGTCAGACTTGAAGATTGCTGTTCACAAGCGGAAACCATCCAACATGAAGGAGCTGGAGCAGTTTTGCCTTGAGGAATGGGCAAAAATCCCAGTGGCAAGATGTGGCAAGCTCATAGAGACTTATCCAAAGCGACTTGCAGCTGTAATTGCCGCAAAAGGCGGCTCTACAAAGTACTGACCTTAGGGAGGTGAATATTTATGCACGCTGAAGTTTTCTGTTATTTTGTCCTATTTGTTGTTTGCTTCACAATAAAAAAAAATCACATCTTCAAAGTTGTAGGCATGTTCTCTGGATGAAATGATGCAAACCTTCAAACAATCCATTCTAATTCCAGGTTGTGAGGCAACAAAACATGAAAAATACCAAGGGGGGTGAATACTTTTGCAAGGCACTAGTAGTTAGTAGTTGTTTTTCCGTCCACGTTCATTGTTCATTGTTCATGTTTGGAACTGTTCACTATTTTTGT
Organism: Galaxias olidus; assembly: GCA_026901105.3. Taxonomy (NCBI): domain Eukaryota; kingdom Metazoa; phylum Chordata; class Actinopteri; order Galaxiiformes; family Galaxiidae; genus Galaxias; species Galaxias olidus. The sequence continues at coordinate 10,790 of JAPMUY010009068.1, forward strand.
AAATAGTTTTAGCCTCCTAAAATCCATCCCCTCATCAATGTCGTAGGAGGTGGAAACAGCCTAATTACAGAATTTCAATCAAACTGTAGTGTAGGTACTGGATATGAAATGGCTGGTAACAATAGGTTTTGCATTGTTTGCACTGAACTGTAGTTATGCTGGCTAACGATACTGGTAAATTATATGTATATTACAATTTATTGGCTTTTGGACACTTAAGTGCTAAAACATTTAAAAATCAATGATCAACCTCAATGTTTGAAGGTTTCATTATTAGTAATTGATTTTCCTGTTATATTATATTGTACTATATTATACTATTATATAATACTATAAAATAAAAATACCACAATACACTAATATAATAATACAATACTATAATATAATAATACATTGCCTGTGTCAAGTGTTTGAGACCAATGTTCAGAATCAGACATATGTAAACAAATGACGCATGACGCAAGTCAAAGTAGTTCCCTGTCTTGGCAAACTCAATTCCTTTTCATCGCACACTTATTAGCAACATGTGAACACCTTTAATATAATATATAATATTCTAAATATAAATAAATAAACATAAATAAATCTAAAGCAAAACAAACAAAATAAGTAAGTTGCAATACTGGCAAATACAATACACAATAACAATCATACCTCAGTTTTACATTTGTTGACCATTTTGTTTTATTTGTCAAGTGAACTAGCCATTCTTAATTAATTGTCACAATTATTCCACAAGTTTAAGTTGTGGAGGTTGCTGACAACTAAAGACACGATGCAAAAGTGATTGTCAGATGGCTCAAGCTTTCCTTAGTCCATGATCTTTTGTGAAAGTTTGACAAAAACAAGGCCATCTCAAAATTACTTTGGCATAGCTGAATGGTGCAGCCAGTGCATTGCGATAGCAGCACAAATATGGTTTACTTTAGACCTAGCTAATTTAGGCGATGGTGTTTAATCTCATGAGAACTAAACACATTCCAGCTGTTAATTTTCTATGAAGTAAATCAAACAAAGAATGAGGTCATTGTTAAGTAAATTCCACGTTTACCCCTACTGTTGCCCTTTAACAATTATTCAGTAATATTATGTTTTCGTTAGGTAGGCATCCTCACAACGATGTCAGGTCATTTTCAGGATAGTTGAAGCGATATTTCACGCTCACTAACTTACATAACAGTAAACTCCAACAACATTGTCACTTACTTGTTAAAGGTTATCCCGTAATGCCTGTTTTTAACGTTTCGCCTATTTGGAAAACCAAACGCTGCACATGCCAGTGGCATTGTTTCAAACGGTTTACCTTGTGTCAGGGCCAGGATCCTCCTTTGCCTACCTGAGGGAGGATCAGGACCGAGGACAGCTCCTGAGGCAACAGCACCTCAGCTCATTAGTGTTCTATTGTTTTCACCTGTGTGTCGTTTGGTTAATTGGTTTCCTTATGCTTCGTTTGCCCTTTATATAGCCCTGCTTGTGTTACCCATCCTTTGTCTGTCATTACGTTTTGTTGGTGTCCCAGTAAGAGAGTTCCACCTTGTCCTTGACTACTCCGTGTTCCGTGTGTTCTTTGAGAAGACCTTCTGTTCGACCTATTGGGTTCAGGTTCCGCTATTGGGTCGCAACTACCCGTGTGTTAGCCCGGTTCCTGACACCTTGCTCAACTCGTGACTGTTGCCCGGCCCAATATGACGACCATGTAGACGCACGTCAAATCCCAATTCGCGGGATCTATTGTACATACTGTATCTATGCTGACAGCTGTGACAATACAAGTTTAAAAGTAACATACATTTTGGGCAATTTCAAGTGCCAACAGCACACCATACAAGCATACAGATACCGACAAAATTACAACTAAAATTTGGGCAGTAGGCCCAAGGTCTATAAAAAAAATCTCAAAATCGCATTTGGAGAAATAAATAGGGATATTTACCCTATGGCTGGCTAACAGTTCAAGCTAGCGAATTTACAAGCGCGTCCTCTTTTCTCCTTTCCCCTCCTATGACCTGATGGTCATCCTCTGCCCTCTTCCTCCTAAAAAAAAACGGAGGATGCTCATCTCTGACTCTGTGTGAACATTTTGAGTAATGTTACCATTAAATCGTTTATGGACGGACACACGATGCAATGGCACATACACACAATTTTGGCTGATCAGCTATGATAGCATACAGTTGGCTAGCTGCTTTACACGGATTTCGTGGCTAGGCATATTTGACTGTTTCATTGGCTAAATCATTATTTACTGCATGTTGTCGATCGAAATTCGGAAACCAGCAAACAATCAGCGTATCCATGACTGAACATATTATAAAACCTTGATCACTGAAGTATAGCTGTCAAATACATGTAGAACAAGATCCAATTAACAAAATGGAGTCTTATAATGTACAACTGAATTTTGCCTGCACTGAAAGAGGTAGCATTTGCCAAAAATAAACGCCTGTGCTAAACATTGAGCCATCAACATTGTGAGGATAATGTGAGTACTTAGTAAAATTTTGAGCGCGTGTGTGCCCAGGGACGTACTGAGACAGAAATTCGGCCCGGGACTTGAGATGGATTGGCCTTTTTTTTGCAAGCGGCCAAAAGTGAGCATGTCCATTTGTGGGCTATTTATTATCCTAAATCATGCTTTTGGGAGGTTATTTTGTGTGTGCAGTCCAGTCAACTTTGTGTGTATATGATAGCCTATGTGAAAGGTAATATTTCAATTAACCAGACGATGATGATGATAGATACTTTATTTATCCCTGGGGGTGGGGGTGGGGTATTGCATTGTTACAGCAGCAGAAAAAAAGGTATACAGGCCTATAGCTTCCCAAAACCCCCAAAACAAATGGAGACTGTCCTAAGTCCCATCACCAGGAAGAAGGGAGCAGTTCACTGGTCTCTGAAACTCTGTCTATGACTCCATCGATGTCTAAAGTCATCAGGATCTCTTTCTCTGTGCTCATTAGCAAGAATACCCTCAAGACGCTCCTGTGTCCTCAGTCCGTTCTTTACAAACGAGTGTGGAGAAGGCCTCTCACAGGCCACTTGACTGAAAGACAGTGTCAGCAGGAACTTGTAGGCCAAGCCAATGACATATTAGGCATCAGTCAGTAGGCTGTATTTGGAGAGGATATGATAAACAGAAATTGCAGTCTTTACAGTAGTTGCAGCTGGTGTTAGTCTATGTCTTCTCCATCCTCTGTCACGTCTACAGTTCTGACAGTGTATGGCAACTTAAGTGTTTCCCACTGGTTGGTCAGACTACAGAGTTTGGTCTTGAGCCTTCCAGGCGTGGCTTTCATCAAACCTAAGGAGGCATTTACTGAGTTGTTTGAGCAATTCAGATGGAAGCCTCCTATCTCTCAGTTTACTAAAGTTTATTGGATCGAGGCACGCAAAATCATCATAAAGAGCTCCATTTGCTGAATAGTGAGTCTGAATGCTCGGAGTCGCTGTGTCCAAAACATGACACTGTGACATTGTGTACCTTGAACCCAATAATTTGGGGTTTTCTTCAATTGCGATTAAAGCACAGGCTGCACACACAGCCGTTAAAACGTATACACAGCTGAAGATAATAACTTTATTTATATAGGGCCTTTTGAAACAGGGTTACAAGGTGTTTTACAAAAAAACTGTAAAAAAATAAATAAATAAATATTGAATATAATTAATTAAGCCACACTAAAATCACACAATAAAATCAGGTAAAATAACTAAAAATAATCTAAAACCAAAATAAAAGGAGGCGGTTAAGGGAAAGCTTTACGATAAAAGTGAGTTTTAAGAAGTGATTTAAAAGAGGAAACTGAGATCATTAGGCACACTGTAAAAAATGTCAGTGAAATTGACAGTGAAATACTGTGAAATCGTGACAGTAAAACACTGTAAATAGATAAACAATGAAGCAGTGTTTAATTTACAGTAACATGTTGTAAAACACTTAACCAAACACAACTGACTAAATTAAAGTAAAAAAATATGTCAAAAGTATCATATTCCGTTGTATAATTGATAGATTACTGTATTTTAAACACGGACAAACTGTAATACTAGCCATACAATACTGATAAAATTACAAAATGCCTGTGTTAAAATAATGTTTTATGTCAGTTAGATTTAGTTTTAAACAGAAAGAAACCGTATTACATTTTACAAATTCATGTTATTTCTTTCAGATAGGAATGTATAAATACAGTGAAAGTTTGTTAATATGGATTTTAAAAAATCTGGTGTTGTCTTGCTTTACATATGAAGTATTTTTATAGCTTCCTTGATAAAATAACTCATTATAAGTGTGGCTAGTAGCCAATGGATTTGTAAACATTTGAGTGCAATATTCAAATGTTCCTTAAAACCTACACTTCCTTTCCCATTTATGTTCCCTGTAGAAGTGTTCAATCTGCGATGAGAAATACTTGACAATTTTACAGTTTATATTTGAGATTGAAATTAGATAGGACTCGTCCAAAATAATTTCATACATTTATATTGTAATCAATACCTTTGTCTAATTGGCCGATAATGGTTCTACAAGGGAAATGGTCTCTAGAATGAACGGAGCAGTTGTACAACCTCGATGACTGCCTCCGTAATGTTCGCAGGAGCCGTTTCCTGACTCTTTCATATACACCGGAAGACCGCGTCAATAACAAGCATAAAACAAAAGCAAATAAGGCTGTTGGATTTACCAGTTGGAATGTAATTCCTACGGTTTTTAACAGTAAAATGTGCAGGTTGTTCTGCAAAGTTGTTCACAGTTATAATGTATTTTTTACAGATTTATTCTGGCGTCCACAGCTGCTAGTTTTTGTCCGTAAAGAAAATCTTTACCATAATACTGAATATGTCTGTACCTTTTTTTTTTTACAGTTCTCCTCTGGCGTCCACAGCTGCCAGTTTTTTACCGTACATTTTACAAAAATGTTTTTACAGTCCAGAGAGTACCAAAGCTCAGGGGTCACCCTTGCTGCAGAATTTGGATTTTGGAACTATTAAAAGGGTCCTGCTGGAGGATCTCATGCAGCGATCAGGTTTGTATGGTAAAAGCAGATCGCAGATAGGCAGGTGCCATACCATTCAAGGCTTGAACACTAGCAGTAAAATCTTAAAATCTATTCTAAAACTCACAGATAAGCAATGAAGGGCAGCAAGGATAGGGATAATGTGGTCTCTTCTTCTAGTATGAGTTAAAAAAAAACTGGCAGCAGTGTTTTTAATCAATTGCAATTGCACAAAGATAACCAACAAAATAATAAATATGTTACACATCAAATAAACAACGTATAATTTCCTCTTGCCTGCAATACTGAGGAACAGCTTTATTTTCTCCTTACTTTTTCATCAGTTAGATAAAATAAGAAAAGTGTTGTGCAGACATCAATTGTGCTGCTCTAATAGTGCTTTGTTCAGCTCACCAAATAATCTAGTCACAATACAGTTAAAACGCAGAGAAGATTTCTGCTGAGAAACAGAACGCATGCATTTACCATTGACTTTCCCCTAGCAACCACATTCCAAAAAACACACAACATGTGCCTGGGCTAATGTCACTGACCACATTCCAAAACGCAAGATACTGTAGATAGAATGTATAACTGTCCACCGAAAATGTACATGTAGATTGCTACTTCAAACCATCTTGTCCTGGCCAAACAAAATAAATAGTTTCTAAATTGAACAGATTGATTATGTACCTTATCAAACAAATGTATTTAGCATTTGAATTGATCTTTTATTTATCTTTAACATGCACAAAAGCTGCTGGAAATGTTTGCGGTTTTGCTGTCACACTACACTGCGCTATGCTGTGTCGAGGAAGATGAAGAAAGTACTTTTGGCAGGTAAAGATACCTAAGTAAATGTAGTTAAATATGCCTGTCTGGCAGACATGAGCTCTTATTACGTAAATCAGCAAAAATAATGACATTACATATGAGCTTAGAGTACAGTGTTACTGAAGTTTAGGTATACTTCAGTTTTATGATTCCGTTTTTTTATGGTACACTGAGAAAACACAGCCTTTTAATCCATTTATTTAACTTAATCTATTTAACTCTTTCAATCACAGAAGTTTGTAGGTTTACAATATGAATGAGTAATGCACATCACAAGATATTTGAAGCATGCAAAAATATCAAATTAACTGCTGCAGTGAGTGCACTGCAGTGAGTGCTCCGATTGATTGGCAGCTTGATTAGTACACATTTTTATTCCACCAATGGAAAAAATGTAATCACTAAAAGATCACTTTCAATAAATAAACCAAGAATTAAGACTTTCAGATCGTTACCAGAACCCACAGTAGCCTATATATAAATAGCATTACCGCATAACCTTGGAACAAGAAGACTTGGAATCAAATGTTTTCAGGGTGAATGTTACTGAGTTGCTGACTTTTGTGTGGAAGGTTTAATTGCCTTTTAGGAAGGGGAGCTGTACTCCCACGTCACAACATGTACCAGGAGAGAATGCAAGGCATGGTACTCTTCGGTGATAAATAACCTCTTCCGACTTTTAAAGGAAACCGGCATCACCACTAATTTTCTCTCTGTCCACTTCAACTATGCAACGACAGTATGTTTTTTTTTACCTAGGTCTTGTAACCGCTATTTCACTCAAAATTTGTACATTTCTTTGTCATTTCTAATTTCTATTATTATCCATTTGTCGTATACATTTCCTTTTGCTCGTCTTCTACCAAATTGTATTCCCATCTCTGCTTAAAGATGTCTTAAACTAAAAGGAAATGGGAAAGACGTTGTATGGGTAAACAACTTTAATTACATCTGGGAAGTCATTCATCGAATGTCAGAAATATTTGTACTTTTTCCTGCAGCATCTGACTCAAGCACTTCAAAGCCTTGCTATGTAAAAATAATACACCAAATGTATAAAGAGCCTTTCAAAGTTATCAAGGATGCTGTACACAGGGACCTAACTAAGGATATGCTAAGGTGAACAGATGAGTTTGTCAGTCTGCTATTTTACTGATGATGGTCTGAGATTTTACAAGAACGGCATAAACAAAACCATTTACTCCTTGCAGTTCAGCTAGTTTTCCTCTCGATCAATTATTTGTTGTCAAATGTCCTTTGCAAAATCAGAACCATAGTCTATTTGCAACCAAAAAAAATCAAACACGTGTTAGAATTTCCCTTCATGCTGGCGATGATCACATTTGTTTCCAACCTTAATTTTCAATATTGGAATAGCATTGTGTTTTCCCGAGCACCACCGCACGTGCACAGTGCCTACAGTACTTCCTTCCCACTCTCACTTCTACAAAGCTGCCCTCTCCAATGTGCCTTAGCGGTCAACATAAACCATTGACCTCTGCTTGACTATGCCACCCTTAGGTTGATCAGTTTTGATTCCTTGTTCTCAAGTTGACCTCTACAGCGTTTGTACATTTTGAGTGTCGGTGCATGCAGGGGATTCCACATTAACTGACCGCATTCAAAATAGAACCAGGTTCAAAGAAAGTGTGGCTGACAGTGTGACTGATATACAGCTGAGACAGTTTAAATAGCAGGACTTAATCATATGAACAGATCACAGCGCAGAGCGCCTTTAGGTTATGAGGCTGTTCTTAATAATACTTTGTCAGGTGTATGATCAATGCATATTATTCTGTTGCTGCATATCATTGCTCTGTTATTATTCATGCATATCCCTCAAAATCAAAGCACCAAAAGTGGACAGTGAATTCCGAGATGGAGCATAAATTACATTATTTGTTCCTGTTATTGATGGATCCATTGCCCCTAGGGCAGCAAGGACTTCTCCTTTCTCTATGCCAGCTGTTTCCGGACAGTTTGCACTGTTGTCTTATAATCCTGCCTAAACTCTACATTCTGAGTTGAATCAGTGTCAAAGATGGAAAGAGAAAATAACAAGGCAAATCGAGCAAACAGCCTGAGATATAATAAATAATAAACTTTATTTGAATAGCGCTTTTCAAAACAATGTTTACAAAGCGTTTCACAGAACACAATAAAACATAAAATAAAAGTGGCTCACCAAAAGCAATGCAACTAAGCTAAACTGACTAAAACTAAAAAAATAAAAGTAAAAAAAAACAGGGCAGAAGAGAATGACAATGCAAAAAAAAAAAATAGGATTATGAAAAAGCTTTTACAGTTTTAAGAGATTTAAAAGTTGAAGTTTTCGCTTGTCTGAGATTCTTAAGCAGGGAGGTCACCAACTAAGGGGCCTGAACAGCAGAGGCCCAGCCACCTTTGGAGATAAGGTGTGATTTAGGACCTTCCAGAAAGATCACAGTCTGTGATGGGGCTCATGAGGCACCAACAGGTGTGAGATGTAACCCGGGGCCATGCTGACCTTTTAAAGAGTAAACATCTCTTTCAAAATCATACACCTATGTCCATATATATAGAATAACCAGTAAAGACAGGACCGGAGGGTATTGGTTAAGAGCCTAGCAGCAGCATTTTGTGCAAGCGGGAGGTGGCTATCTTTCTCAGCCAGAGTACAGGGCATTGCAATAATCGAAGCATCAGCAATTAAAAGCATGGAGGACTTTTTCAAGGTCAGTAAAATAAATGAAGGGTCTAATTTTAGCATTGTTTCTCAGCTGGAAAAAACACGACTTATGCCGACTTCTCGATACATGATTTTAGCCTGATTTTCTGCTCGCCGACAAGTTTTTTTAAATCATAGAAAAAAGTCCCAGATTGTAGTCATATCATAGCGTGGGCTTGTGAGCTAGTGTGAACTGCTCACGACTCAATGTGAGACAGTCGCAGATGTGTTGCCAATGCCTCGCAATGCCTGACAGGATATCTCGCAGGTCAAATATCTGGTCGCGTCGGGAGAGTCCAAATCCTGTAGTGTGAACAGGATGTTGCATTCAAAATTGTTTGTAGTTTGTTTGTAATGGTTCCGTTTTGTATCCTGATGTTTAATATAGCACTTGCTTAGCTCTTATCTAGGTGATTAGGTCAGGGATGCACTTATTTATCAACCTGACTTGTAGTTTTTACCATATCTTTTTGTAGGCACTACTTTTTTGTAAGTCGCTTTGGATAAAAGCGTCTGCTAAATTAATGTAATGTAATGTAATGTCATGTAACATTGTTGTGACCTGCAATGAGAGCAGCTACGGCCTACAGTCAATGAGAATGTAGATGAAAACAAGGGGGCGGAGGAGTCACAACAACACTTTTTGCACGTGTTTACGTGACCAAACATAGTTTGGAGACTCGTCTACGATTCCTTCTAGAGAAACCTATGTGCGAAATAAAATAAGCTCAGATTTAGCTTCATTGAGCTGGAGGAAGTTCTGTGACATCCAGTACTTTATATCAGCGAGGCATGACATGACACAGCCCAAATTACCTGCCTCATCTGTGGGACATACAGTTGGATGTCGTCCGTATAGCACTGGAACTGGACATCATGATTATCAATAATATTCCCTTACGGAAGCATAAAAATTGAGAACCATAAGGGACCCAAAATCGACCCGTGAGGAACACCAAGAGAGTGAGGAGCCAGGGAGAAAGAGGCATTACAGATAACAACATAAAAGCGTCTACCAGTAAGATTGGATCTAAACCAATCGAGAGGAGAGCCCCTGATACCAACCCACATTTATCGATAGTTAATTATAATAGAATGATCAACCGTGTCAAAAGCAGTCGGATCTAGTAAGGTTGCACTTACAAGTATCAACACTAAGCAGTAGATAATTTACAAGTTTAACCAGAGCTGTTTCGGTACTGTGTAGAGCATGGAAGCCTGATTGGAATTCCTAAACAAATATTAATAATAAAATGTATTAATTGTGGGATATACTTTTATTTATTATTATTATTATTGATAAATATGGTATTTTAGAAATTGGTCTAAAATTATTTAAATCAAGAAGATCAAGATTAGGTTTCTTAAGCAATGGTTGGACAGTTGCTTGCGTGAGGCTATAGGGAAACAAACATGTAGACAGCGAGCTATTGAGAATAGCTTGAATGTCAGGGCCGATTGCCAAAGTATTTCTTTCAGGAATCTAATAAGGATGATATCAAATGGGCTTGCAGAGGATTTCATCTTGAGTATGGTGTCCCCTTAATGCCTTAATGACGACAAAGAAATGCATTCAAAATGGATTAGCAAGACAAATCGAGCAGAGGAGATACAGAGGTTTCTGGATACAGGGGAGCTCTGCTCCCTAATCAACAAAAAATTATTTCTCAACAAAATTACTGAGGAACTTCTCACATTTCACCCGGGAGGCTCCTAGTAACTGACAGGAAGGGGAATTGATCACTGAGTCAATGGTTTGAAAAAAAGACCTTGGGATTGTGACAATGGGTGTAGATTGAATGCGGAGTAAATCTAAAAGTTTATGCTAGTATTAGCTTCCTAAAACCTACTCATAAAAAAACTGTTGAAGTATGTGGCCTAAATGTTTGTAAGCTATTTTGGTTCATTTTTGGCTATAGCTAAGACTGGGTTTCTAGTCAAACTGTAAAATCAAAATCATTTTCACTTTTAATTTGCAATTCCATATTCACACGCTGTAAAGGTAGCAAACCAAAAACTGTTACTGCAAAAGAGGCAGTGCACAACATCTTGGACATAAAATGTTCATTGCGCCATACTACTTCGTCAAAATTAAAATGGCAATTCTGTCTGCCAGCCATCCCATTATGGCAGGAATCTGTGCCAAAACCCTATAAAATTTAAATTTGTATGCACTACGTATGTGTGCGAGCTACAGTGCATCCGGAAAGTATTCATACCCCTTCACTTTTTCCACATTGTATTATGTTACAGCCTAATTCCAAAATGGATTAAATAAAAAATATTCTCAACATTCTACATACAATACCGCATAATGACCAAGTGAAAGATTTTTTTTTTTTTTTTGCAAATGTATAAAAAAAATAATTTCAAAAATATCACATGTACATAAGTATTCACACCCTTTGCTGTGACACTCAAAATTTAGCTCAGGTTTTTTCCAAGTTTCCACTGATCATCCTTGAGTTTCTACAACTTGATTGGAGTCCACCTGTGGTAAATTAAATTGATTGGACATGATTTGGAAAGGCAAACACCTGTTTATATAAGGTCCCACAGTTGACAGTGCATGTCAGAGCACAAACCAAGTTATGAAGTCCAAGGAATTGTCTGTAGACCTCCGAGACAGGATTGTATCGAGGCACAGATCTGGGGAAGGGTACAAAAACATTTTTGCAGCATTGAAGGTCCCAATGAGCACAGTGGTCTCCATCATTCGCAAATGGAAGATGTTTGGAACCACCAGGACTCTTCCTAGAGCTGGCCGCCCGGGCAAACTGATCAATCGGGGGAGAAGGGCCTTGGTCAAGGAGGTGACCAAGAACCCGATGGTCACTCTGACAGAGCTCCAGTGTTCCTCTGTGGAGATGGGAGAACCTTCCAGAAGGACAACCATCTCTGCTGCACTCCACCAATCAGGCCTTTATGGTAGAGTGACCAGACGGAAGCCACTCCTCAGTAAAAGGCACATGACAGCCCGCATGAAGTTTGCCAAAAGGCATCTGAAGGACTCTCAGACCATGAGAAACAAAATTCTCTGGTCTGATGATACCAAGATTGAACTCTTTGGCCTGAATGCCAAGCGTCATGTCAAGAGGAAACCAGGCACTGCTCATAACCTGGCCAATACCATCCCTACAGTGAAGCATGGTGGTGGCAGCATCATGCTGTGGGGGTGTTTTTCAGCAGCAGGAACTGGGAGACTAGTCAGGATCAAGGGAAAGATGAATGCAGCAATGTACAGAGAGATCCTTGATGAAAACCTGCTCCAGAGCGTTCTGGACCTCAGACTGGGACGAAGGTTGACCTTCCAACAGGACAACAACCCTAAGCACACAGCCAAGATAACAAAGGAGTGGCTTTGGGACAAGTCTGTGAATGTCCCTGAATGGCCCGGCCAGAGCCCAGACTTGAACCCGATTGAACATCTTTGGAGAGATCTGAAAATGGCTGTGCACCGACACGCCCTATCCAACCTGATGGAGCTTGAGACAATCTGCAAAGAAGAATTGGAGAAACTGCCCCAAAATAGGTGTGGCAAGCTTGTAGCATCATACTCAAGAAGACTTGAGGCTGTAATTGCTGCCAAAGGTGCTTCAACAATGTATTGCGTAAAGGGTGTAAATACTTATGTACATGTGATATTGTATTGTATTGTTTTATTTTTAATATATTTGCAAAAAATTCTAAACTTTTTTCACTTTGTCATTATGCCAGTATACCAATACCAGTATTGTGTGTAGAATGTTGAGGAATTGTTTTTATTTAATCCATTTTGGAATTAGGCTGTAACATAATAAAATGTGGAAAAAGTGAAGGGGTATGAATACTTTCCGGATGCACTGTATGATTATCCAATCTGACTAACTTGAACAATGTAGCCTACACAGTGGTAGTAATGTTGGGTTGTCTAATGCTAGCTGAGCTTTCTCATTGTTAATTCAGTTTTCAAGTTGAATATTATTAATTTGATTGCTTGCTTTTTATACAATGTAGGCTTAAATATATACAATTGTAGTAGTAGGGCAGCTATTATTACAGTATAGAGAAAGTTAACTACAGGCAATTGACCCAAGCCGCTATTCTAACCTAATTTCCCATCTAGGCCAGTGAAAAACCAGCATGCACATTTTAGCTAGCCAAGTTAAGTTAATTAACTAAGGTTAACTTAGCACGATGTTGGGTTGTTAAATGTTATAGGGGCAATCCACTAGTGTGAGAATATAAACCATGGAAGGTCATAAGTACAGTTGCCTGGGCTGGTTGTCAGCACAGTCAGTAAATGTGACAAACCTGACGCCCAATATCATGCTAAATTAACATTAGTTAATTACCTTAACGTATTTTCAACTCAGATGCCATGAACATTTAAGTTTTCCGGTTAGGTGTTTGAGCTTCTTTCAAGAAGGTAAACACAACAACAACAAAATTAGTCTTCATTAACTATCCCTACCAAGCAAACAATGTTCCACTGGCCTAGAGATCTGTTTAACACAGCAAACATAGCAAACACAGCTGAAAAAGCTGGAGAAAGCTAAAATAACCTTAACTGGGCACCATGAAAACTAAAAACTAAGGATGATATCTAACTTTTCCTAAAACCGAACAATTCCTTTAAACCAGAGATGAAGCGCGTGTGGTTTATTTCTGACGCCGACAAATATCCAAAGACATTTTCCAAACACGTAGGCTTACTTTCATTGGGCCGAGTAACTGGATTTGGAAAGGTATTCGGTTGGCTTCATCACATTTATACCCACGGTGCATCTACGTCAGGGTCGGATTGTATCGTGATTCTTTCTTTCCAACGTCCTCCGGATTTTAATCCCCTCAATTCATTTGCACATGAATGCAGGCAAACAAACCAGTGTGAACAAATGTAGCACGAGATGATTATTTTAGGCAACGGGTGAACTTTATCTACGTTGGGTCCGGTACTACTTAAAGCCACGTACGATAAGGTGAAGTACGACCTAATATTGTTACCTAGGAACTTTGCATGTGTTTATTTCGCCACCAGACCAGCATTTCAGGGAATTATTTTGATAAAGGTTTCTGCAAATTGGTAGTTAAACGTTTTTGGACTGATATGATTATTTGGTCATGGCTGTGCGCACGGGACAATATTGACCAAGTTTATTATGACTCTAGACCGATTATAATAATCGAATGGTCTCGCATGATATTGTGACGATAAGGCTTATAAAACAGGCTGTAAATAAAACAAAAACGTTTGTCACAGGTTTACATTTAGGATGTTTTAATATTCTGCTTTCACAATTTAAATCTGCCGCTTGGTAACTGAAACATTAACAATGCCAAGTAAAAAATATATGTATTTGAAATTACATCAGAACTTTATTGAATTAAGAAACAAATTTCCGTTTTAATTTGTTCAGCATTTAGAAAAAGTTATATTTTTTTGTTTCAGAAATGTTAATACATTAATGTAAGAAATTACTTGAATGCTTTTGCCCAATCTGAATAATTGTTTGCCTGCCTAGAATTATTTATGTGCTTCTGTGATAAGATCATTACAATGTCTCGACATTCATTTTCTTTTCTGCGTCGGGGCTTGACCAGATAAAGACCAATTCCATAACAGAGCGTCTCTTTTTGTAATCGGTGAGGTGCTCATTTATTTATTGGCTTAACCTTTCCAGGTTCATAGTGTACAAACAATTGTCTAAAATGCACATTTCTAAATTCTACTTACCTTTTTTAAACAAATTTACATTGAAATACGTCCATAGGTTTACAGTACATTAATAAATAGGAAATCTTATTTGATGGTTATATTGCATTAGTTAGTTTCAAGACAAAGTGGGGAGTAAAAACATGTAGTGTGCAAAAATATGACCAAGAGATCAATATCGTACAGTTCATATTTGCAGACATCAATATTGTAGATATCCATTAAACAGTTTGATGTGCAATCTGCCAAATTTATGACATCATTTTATAGACATGGCTGTAACAGTATTTATTATAATATAATTTTAATACTGATGAAAAAGAGACATAGTAAACAAATAATAAATATGTGTAGTACATGTTATCATAAAATCAAACAGATGAATATTCTGACTGTGAAATGCTTATTACAAATCTGCAAAGGCATATAGTGAATTCTCAATGCATAGAACTCTGTATTAAGCAAGCCATAGTGGTTGATTATCTCAGCTGCAAATAAAGACCAGTTATTGTTAGCTTTACTTCATCTTCTTTTACCCTATTAATATTTGAATTTTAATCCATATTTAGCCATGGAAATTGTACATTATGCTAGTCTCAAAATATTTTGATTATTAAATAATTAATGCAATACGAAGACACTTGCTGATTCTACCACAGAATTGACCAAACAAGGTTAAATCACTGCAATTATTGCTATTTTTACATCCTTTTCTTGCACTTCAATAAAACGTTTTATGTTCCTTAATCTATTTTTTGACTTGCATGTTTATGCTTCCCCATTTCATTCTGCATTATGAGTGCCTTCTTTTCTTTGAATACCTGAAACAGCTCTTCCCTTGTAGAATTTGTAGATTCTCAAGCTAACCCAACTGGTAAAGCATATTTCCAGGTTAAATCATCAGATGTGAACAGGAAGACTTCACCAAGTCAGTTTTCACACACATAATAAATTAGTCACTCCCTTTTTCCGTACCTTGTACTTTGGTCTGCTAGTTTGTGTCAGAAAGGGGATTGATGCACTTTGTGCTCGCTGTGGATGTGCTAAACAAATTAAACTGTAATGACCCTCAATTAAACACATTTAAGAGATATTCGGGGGGTTTGGCAGAACTGGGGTTTGAGCGAGTTTTTGGTCTCTGGATTGCTCTGTAGCCAGAAGGATATTGATGACCTCTTACTTCTTAATTCTCTGGAAATAAAAAAAACATATAAATATTACAATGTAGTTAAATATTCAGATACATGCATTGTTATGGAAGATCAGATTATGTCATGGTCTATTCGTTTTGTTTTTGATATCTTTGATATCACTTTAAGTGGAGTATATGATTAGATTAATAAATACATACTCCTGTGTATTGTATAAAATACCCAAATCCATGTCGTGGGACCGTGAGGTAGATCACTGCCATCAAAATGTGTTGATGCAACGACGTGAGCAAGGTTCTAAAGCTTTCATGCTCTGTGGAGCATGGTGGGCTCTATAACTGTGCAATGGAAGGAGAAGTTTGCTTCGGCCATTACTAGTTTTAGAGCTGACCATCTCGACTCATGAATCAGGCAAGCTAAACTTTATAACCAAATAGCCACTTGGAACCGAGCTATAGAAGTCTTCTGTAGACTTGGGAGAACTTGACAAGTGTCTGATTCTTGCAGTATAGTACAATCAGCCTCATGCTAAATGGATATTTCTTAAGACACATGGATGGTGGGGCTGTTGAGATTTGCTGGAAAGATGAATGCAGCCAAAAAGTGAGTTTGAGAAAATCTGGTTCCTACGGCACAATAGCTCAGACTGAGGTCAATGCTCATCTTTCAGCGGCCTGAAGCAAAGGGCAAAGACAATGCTGGAGAGACTTTTGGACAAGAGTTTGAATGCCTTAAGTGGCAAAGGAAAGCCCAGACTAGAATGCTTTATTGGAGAGCCATGAAGATGGTAGTTAACATGCTCCACAACCTAAGTGAGGGTTTGCCTTTGTTAATTGTTAAACCAACAAGGTTTAATTTGCATTGCATTGAATATCAAATCTATTATGTTTTGTACAATTGGGCACAGTGTCCAGATACTTAGGAGTGGTGTGTAACAGTAGAGCAGTAGAATTGATCGGACCTCTTGTCTCTTGGACTACAGCTTCAGTTGACAACTCCTGTTGTTGGTGTGTGTACAGTACAGTAAACCTGGGCTGAGGATAGTTCTGTGCTGTAATGATTAACCTTCTGCTCCCTTTGCTGCATCACCACCTGAAAGGTTTAACAGGCTTAGACGCCCTAACCTCCTCGGCATGACTTTATTTTCCCTGGGAACAATGTGCTGTGTGTGGATCACAGTGACTAGCATTGTTTTAATACTAAACTAGGTTGTGTCAGTTTCTAACAAAAATGCTAAAGTTGTAAACATAATATTACTTAAAAATAAGGGACTAGTGACCAATCAAGTCAATGTAATTTATACTGTGAATATAAATGGGGCATGTTTCTAGACAGGATATGAGGGTAAAACATGCATTTTATGATACCTGCATTTTTTGTCAAAGTTAAACCCAGGACACTTCCAGAAGGTAATCTAGTAAACTCAGGTGATTTACAGCCACGCTGTCCTAATCCATTCCTGTACGTTCAGATTGATTCTGTTTGCCTGAAACTTGCCTGTGCAGTGTTGTTGGGATTTTGCTACTCTAGTCTATTGTGCTTTTGGTTTTTAACAGCCCAGCAGGTTAAAATATGCAACTTTTTTATTTTTTCTGTTTTAGATGAACACACCTTTTGGTTCTCTCTACCTTTAAACCATAAACATCTCATTCCTTACTGATTAACCTGGCTGGGATCGTTACAGATCTCATACAGTTTGGATGGTATGGGTTATATATGACGCGTTCTAACTCAGGCGGATGTCCCTACTGCACATTTTAACCATTTAGGTTTATGACTCATACATATACATGTTAAGTTCATAAACTGAGTGTGGCTGCAAGCTGGCCTATTACTTTTATGTTTTAAACTCGCTAGCTATGTTCCAAAATGTATAATCAGTAAATAAATGTACTTACGGTATGTTTCTCTGGATTTAATTGGAACATAAGCTTACTTGGGACCAAAACCATGCTCAATTAATTATAATATTTCCTTATGTTATATAACTATGATTTTGCCAGCAATACCTCTTTTGGATTCCATTATCAAACTAGTTGTCAGTGTACGTGTTGTGCAGAGCGAAATGTATGTGAATGTATTAGAATTGTGTGACAACATGGTAAGGATTTTATCATTTAAAGTCAAGCTTACCTTTCCTACTTATATTCTCAAGTTTGTCTAATGCGCATTTATACAAATATTTATTATGTTCTATAATTTCTGTCAAATAATTGTTTCATAATTTCTTATTGTTTTAATTTGATATGACAGAGCTACATTTTATTTAATCTCTGCATGGCCAAATGGGATAGGAATCTGCCAAATAAGAGCATGCAGTTTGTCACCATCAGATGATGGCCACAGCTGAACTGGGAGCTTTTTAAAATTGAGAATTGTTGTTACCTGTTGATTCTGGTTGATTATAATGGTCCCATCACATTCTCCACATTAAACATTGTTCAAGCAAACAATCAGAATTTTATGTTTCTGTCAGTAGTCTTAAAAAATATTCCTTACGTCACAGTGTGGTTTGGTATCTTCTGTAGTCACAGGTATCCATAGACAAATTCATAAACACAATATTGGCTAATACTGTTCATATCCCAAACCATTTCCAATTAAATCAAATACAAATGGGACTGTAGATCAGCTGCCACAGATCAACTTTTTGTCTTTCTCCTTTACAGACTGCCCATTGGTAACAATGCCATAGGCCTCACCTCAGAGACTTCTGTTGTTGCTATGGCTGTGACCTCTCCGCAGCGAGAAATGGCCATTTTGCCGCTGCAGGACGTGGACTTCAGCAGGGTGGGTGGCCGCGTCATCTCGCCCATCTTTAGCTGCTCGTCTTCTTCTTCTGTTCTACCGGTGGAACCTGGACAGCCCATATGCATCCCTTCTCCCTACACTGACGCAGGCCACGACTTCACCACCATACCTTTTTATGGTCCCACTCTGTTTGGTTACAGTGGCTTACCGGAGTGCCCCACTTTAAGTCCCTCTCTGTACTGGCACGGCCACAGCCCTGTGGGGTCGCACTTAGCCCTGCAACAGCGGCAGCCCCACCCCCAGCCTGGCCAGCCAATGCACACGACTTGGATGGAGCTTTCTCCACAGGACCATGTTTTGACAGATAATGGGTACAGTAGAGAATCATTCTTAATGCAAAATCATGCTGTTTGATACAATGTATTATTCTCCCTTAACTGATCTACAGAATACAGTTTTAGAGAACGACATTGTTACACTGTCACGTTCTTATGTTGTTTTTTTTACAGCCTTGTGATGTATTGTTTACATGTCATATTTTATTTTGGAATCCACACAAATATAATAACAGTGCAGTGCCATAGTTTCTCACTAAGTTACGTGGTATTGGATTTGCCATTAATGTAATCATCACTATTCTTAGCAAACCTGTGAGAAAGTCACCCCACGAGGGTAAGGAGTCCACCATGTCCTTGGGCAGAAAGGCAGAGCTGCACTACTGCGCTGTGTGCAGCGACTATTCCTCGGGCTACCACTATGGGGTGTGGTCCTGTGAGGGATGCAAAGCCTTCTTCAAGAGGAGCATCCAAGGTGAGGCACCTATACACGCATCACAAATATTCTTATGTATAAAACGCCGGTGTGCACACACAGCTTCAGTGCAGTTTCTCCGTTGTCCTCTTTAGCAGAGTGATTTAAGAATCCAGAGTGTTACCATAAAGTTTGAAGAAAGGGTTACAAAGTTTTGTGCTGGGAACCTAGATCGGTCACTTTAAGAAAGAAACCAACTAATGCATTTCATTGACGTAGTTGTGCCCTTTTGTTTCTTTTGTAATTAATTTAGTTTACTAATCACCTTTCCTCTCTTCATTGCTTAGGGCACAATAACTATATCTGCCCAGCAACCAACCAGTGTACCATTGACAAGAACCGCCGTAAGAGCTGCCAGGCATGCCGCCTCCGCAAGTGTTATGAAGTGGGCATGACCAAGTGTGGTATGTGTGTTTATTCCCTTACGCTTTTTCTACTTTTCTATTACATAGGGAAACATTTGTTACGTCACAGTTAATAATTATGTTAAAAATACCTTTGAGGCCTTTATCCTTTATTACTATCTTTTAAACGTAACATGTAACATTCAGAATGCTATTGGAATAAGCAAAAATTTAAAGACCAGATGTTATTAAGGCTTTTTAAATCATATATCCACCGATCAGCCACAACATTAAAACCACGTGCCGCCAAAACAGCTCTGACCCATCGAGGTATGGACTCCACAAGACCTCTGAAGGTGTCCTGTGGTATCTGGTACCGAGACGTTAGCAGCAGATTCTTTAAGTCCTGTAAATTGTGAGGTGGGGCCTCCAAGGATCGAACTTGTTGTTCCAGTCCATCCCATAGATGCACGATCAGATTGAGATCTGGGGAATTTGGAGGCCAAGTCAACACCTTGAACTTTTTGTCATGTTCCTCAAACCATTCCAACAATTTTTGCTGCTGAAAGAGGCCACTGCCATCAGAAAATGCTGTAGGCATGAAGGGGTGTACTTGGTCTGCAACAATGTTTAGGTAGGTGGTAGACCTGTCAAAGTAACATCTACATGAATGCCAGGACCCAAGGTTTCACAGCAGAACATTGCCCAGAGCATCACACTGCCTCTACTGGCTTGCCCTCTTCCCATAGTGCATCCCGGTGCCATCTCTTCCCCAGGTAAACGACGCACACGCACTCAGTCATCCACATGATCTAAAAGAAAACGTGATTCATCAGACCAGGCCACCGTCTTCCATTGCTCCATGGTCCAGTTCTGATGCCTACATGCCCATTGTAGGTGTATTCGTCGGTGGCCAGGGGTCAGCAAGGGCACTCTGACCGGTCTGCGGCTATGCAGTCCCATACGCAGCAAGCTGCAATGCACTGTGTTCTAACACCGTTCTACCGTAGCCAGCATTAACCTTTTCAGCAATTTGTGCTAAAGTCGCTCTTCTGTGGGACCTGACCAGACGGGCTAGCCTTCAGTCCCCACTTGCCTCCATGAGCCTTTTGGCGCCCATGACCCTGTCGCCGGTTCACCGGTTGTCCTTCCTTGAACCAACTTTGGTATGTACTAACCACTGCATACCGGGTACACCCCACAAGACCTGCAGTTTTGGAGATGCTCAGACCCAGTTGTCTAGCCATCACAATTTGGCCCTTGTCAAAGTCGCTTAGATCCTTACGCATGCCTGTGTTCCCTGCTTCCCACACATCAACTTCAGGAACTGAATGTTCCCTTACTGCCTAATGTGTCCCACCCCTTGACAGGCGCCATTGTAATGAGATTTTCAATGTTATTCACTTCACCTGTTAGTGGCTTTAATGTTATGGCTGATCAGTATATGTCCTAATTTAGCCAACAATGCTGGCGAAGTTCTGAAGCGCTAACGGCTTCAGCCAGACCTATAGACTGGGTCAGGAATGAGTTCGGAAATCTATGTTAGCATGTTTTCACTATGGGCTCCCTCGGCTCGAAGTCAATGGGTTTTGTAACGGGTTTTTAGTTAGATGCATGAATAAGGTATGTGGTTAACACAAGCGAGATTATCAATTATATGCAGTTGCAACAATGAGTGTAATTAATTAGGTATCGCAGACATATAAACTGTAATTATCAATAGGGCACAAATGGGCCATTTGGATAGGTTAGGGTCCTTTTTTGAGAGGAAACGTACCTATCTGTACCAAAACCCCAGTAACTTTTCTACACTTTCAAAAAAACCTACATTTCTGATTAGGAGAATTAGACAACAAATATTTAATCTTCTCAGAAGGTATCAGCCAATTACATTTAGTTCATTGTTTTTTTTAGATTAGATTTAGATGAGTCAGCAGGATGCTACCTTTCATGAGATGTCAATATTATGCATGTGGTCCTTTAGGCCGTCCCATATATAAATATACACTAAATGGGTTTTCACACATTGTTTAAGAGGTCTTAAGAAGTGTTGGCAGAATGGGCAGTTTTGGTTTCGGAAGGGGTGGGGTACAGTTAGTACAGGCACAATTTCTTTAAAAAAAAAAAAAGTTGGGGGGGGGTTCAATTCTGCTTTCTGAAAAAGTGTGTGGGGAGGGGGGGACATGTCCCCCGTTGTACCACTGTATTCAGGGCTTTGCGGTACTGCTCGGTGCCGTTTCCATACCAGCAGAGGATGTCTCCCCCCCCAGGGTGCTCTGGATGGTGCAGGTTCTTTAGAATCTGTGGGGTCACTAGGAATTTCCTCAGGCGTGTTGAGGTGGAACAGTCTCTGCCTAGCTTTCCTCACTTCAGTGTCCTATGTGTCGTTTGTCTTTGGTCAAAGAAGCTATGACATCTGATGATGCCAGTTGTGGTCAAATTCAAACTCTAGAGCTACATGTGTGTGTGTTTAAGAGATTTAAATGCATTAGTCAAGACAAAAAATGTTGTTCCCGTTTGTTCAGGTATGAGGAGGGAGCGCGGTAACTATAGTGGGCTCCAGACAAGGCGAGCGGGGCGCTTCTCCCTGCGGGGCAGAGGAACCAGCAGGAAGAGGGATGGGACTGAGTCCTGGGGAGCGGTGGAGGAGACTCTCAAAAAGAACCACGTGTCTGCACTTACACCGGAGCAGCTGATCAGGTGCATCATGGAGGCTGAGCCCCCAGACATCTACCTGATGACGGACATGAAGAGGCCTCTCACGGAAGCTGGTGTGATGATGTCACTTACCAACCTGGCAGACAAGGAACTGGTCCACATGATCAGCTGGGCCAAAAAGATTCCAGGTGTGTGTGTGTGTGTGTGTGTGTGTGTGTGTGTGTGTGTGTGTGTGTGTGTGTGTGTGTGTGTGTGTGTGTGTGTGTGTGTGTGTGTGTGTGTGTGTGTGTGTGTGTGTGTGCGTGTGTGTGTGAGAGAGAGAAAGAGAGAAAAAAAGGGTCAATCTCACCCATTTATTATTTGAAAACGTATAGCTCATAATGCCTCACACCTCTATACACCTTAGTAGGTATGCCTGGGGGTATCTTCAACACAGAGAACTTAAGCTACTGATGGACAAGGATAAATGGTTTGTCCTTCTCTTTGAGTTTAAGTACGATTTCAGATCGATTTCAATATGATATAAATGGGATTTCTATGTAGCTGTACATGGGTCCAATTTCATTAGCTTGCAGTAAACGGTTTGGTACAATTTTACAGCTCTGTCCCAGACATCGCAATTTTCCTTAAAGTTAAAAGGTTGAATACAACGAGGATAGCAGAAACGACAAGACAACAAAGTTTATCCACTTCAAAAATCACCAAAATAACTAGTAGACAAATCAACAAAACAGATCTCAAAATATTCTAGAGAGCACAACTGAAGATGTATCAAACGTATCATTGAAATAACTTCTTCTTCTTCTTCTTCTTCATTGTTGAATGGCGGTTGGCAAATCAGTGTAAGGTGCATAACCACTGAAAGAACTCTGACACCAGGCTCTTTTTATACCTTCCTAATTGCACCAGTTCTCATGTGTTAGTCATTCACTTAACAAGCCAGTTGTGTTCCTAGACAAATACCCTAACATTTCTTTGGCTTAACATTTCTTTGGCTTTCCCCCTCAGGGTTTGTTGACTTCAGCCTGTTTGACCAGGTGCACCTTCTGGAGTGCTGCTGGCTGGAGGTGCTGATGCTGGGTCTGATGTGGAGGTCTGTGGACCATCCCGGAAAACTCATCTTCTCCCCGGACCTCAGCCTCAGCAGGTTGACTTAACACTCAGTGAAGCATTCTCTTTCAACTTTGTATAATGAAATCATAGCCAGGTTTTAGAAATGCTTATTAGAAATGTATTTATTAAAATGTATTTTGTACTATTACACATTAAAATAACTGTGATAAAAAAATAAAACAACAAAAGGAAATTAACATGATAAATCATTAAAGAACGAAATCAGTAGGGTAGGCTGTATACAGTCCGTCCCCTGCAAAACTCCACAGCAGTCAGTCCTCTGGGTTCAGCATAATATCTGTCAAGTGTAAACAGGCACAAGGCTGTGTGTCGCAAACTGGTCAAAGAAATGATAATATTATCATATTCTGAATGTAAACGTAGTCGCTGTGTGTCCAAAATGTTGTCAGAAGGAAGCAATAACAACTTTGTGTGTGTGATGTTTTTCCCTGGCAGAGAAGAGGGCAGTTGTGTCCAGGGATTCGGGGAGATCTTTGATATGCTGCTAGCTGCTACCTCCCGCTTCAGAGAGCTCAAGCTGCAGAGAGAGGAGTATGTCTGTCTCAAGACTATGATCCTCCTGAACTCCAGTAAGTGTGTGTGTGTGTGTGTGTGTGTGTGTGTGTGTGTGTGTGTGTGTGTGTGTGTGTGTGTGTGTGTGTGTGTGTGTGTGTGTGTGTGTGTGCTATCTATTTACACAGACAACATGGGCTACAGGTATTGCACAACCACTGCTGTGTGTGAGTGCAAACACATCCAATCTGAAAATGAATGACTGCACGTCCAGGCCTCATTTAGGGTGCCAAGTAAAACGGATCCTCAGTCGTTCTGTACCAATACGAGGCAGACAGGCAGTCTGTCTGTAGCTGAGCCAAGAGGAATACATTTGTGCATTCTGGTCATATACAGTATGTTATTATATATTTGAGCATTCATGTCATAGTGGCGGTTCTTGTCATAGTCAACTTGTCATAGTGAACTTAACTAATAAAGAAGGATCAGTTACAGAGATAATCTTGCACTCTCTTCAAATCAAATGAAAGAAATTTTATTTGTATAGCACATTTCATACACAGAGGCAATTCAATGTGCTTTACACAAGACAAGTAGAAAACATACAAGGAAGAGAACAAAAGACCATTAAGAGAAACAGAAAGAAACTCTTAACCAGCTGCCACAATAGGTAGATATCCCAGTATACAGCCGACATTGAAGAGATACACTCTCCCATTGATTCCTCATCCAGTTCAGTGACCAAAGATACCAAGGTGAGCAGGAGACACCAGGGGAATAGCTTGAGTGTGAGGTGCTCCAGTCATTCTCCCTTTTTAAAGAGTCAATACCTGCTTTGGGTTATCAAGTTTGGTCCGCTAATGATTTATGTCACATACCCTTGGCTCTTTAAGTTGGGTTGAGGAATGTTAACAAATAAAGATGCGCTGGATATTCTGTGTAAAAGAAACATAGGCAACATAGGCAGCAGATGGAAAAATATAAAATATTCACATTTGCAGTCAGAAATGTGGGAGGGGGAGTCAGAAATCACACCATGTTACATGGTATATGACACAATGCAAACCAATTGCCAAGCTTCAGGGTTTTATGTGTTTTCTTGTCATCTTCGTGTTTATGAATGTGTGTGTGTGTGTGTGTGTGTGTGTGTGTGTGTGTGTGTGTGTGTGTGTGTGTGTGTGTGTGTGTGTGTGTGTGTGTGTGTGTGTTGTCAGAAATGTGCGGGAGCTCGTCTGAGGTGGGGGAGGAGCTGCAGAGCCGCACCATGCTCCTGCGTTTGCTGGATTCAGTGACAGACTCTCTGGTGTGGGCCATCGCTAAGACCGGCCTGACTTTCCCTCAGCAGTCTGCCCGCCTCGCCCACCTGCTCATGTTGCTGTCTCACATCCGCCACGTCAGGTGACTGAAACAACCTTTACAACCACACACACACAGCTGCTGTTACCACCAACATTTGTTTGACACTTCTGCCTTCGCAGCAACAAGGGCATGGACCACCTTCACTGCATGAAGATGAAGAACGTGGTGCCTTTGTATGATCTGCTGCTGGAGATGCTGGATGCCCACTTCATCCACGGCTCTCGCCTGCCCCACCAGCGACACCCCAATAGTCCCAAGGGAGGTCCGTCACGCACACCCTGCTTCAGCAGTGGCCCCGGCCAGACTCTGACCCTAAGCAGCGGAGGAGAGGAGCCTCCAGAGCCGGAGGAGTGCAGCGGAGAGGAGCCTCCAGAGCCGGAGGAGTGCAGTGGAGGAGAGGAGCCTCCAGAGCCGGAGGAGTGCAGCGGAGGAGACAAGCATAGCGTTGACAAACAAAAATGCTGAGTCATTGTTTGAAGATTGCAAATAGCATCTTACAAGATACATGCAGTAAATGTTTTTCTGACGTTAAGTACTGTACTGAACAACTCGGTTCAAAAAGCAGTAACAGACTGAAAACAAACGACTAAATACGCTATAACGCAATACTACTAAATACGCATACATGGTGCCATCAAGTGTAAAGTACCGAAGGTAGCTTACTCTAACAAAGCGAGTTTGATTTAAAAATATATATATATCTGTCGGTGAGAGACCAATGATCAATAATGCCAAAGTACACATTGTAATTGTAGCGTGCTTTAGCATGAGAGCAAAACAGGTTAGGAAGCAAAGCCTGCTAATAAACCAGGTCTTTTTGAGCAGGGGCCATAGATTCATTGCACTGTTTTTTTCTCAAGAAGTTCAAGATATTAGACTATTTTTGTAAGGCAATGCCTATTTGTTATATGTGTGTATATTTTATATGTAGCTTTGCAATTGAAAAGTTAAATGTAATCCATGACAATACTATTGTCACTGTAAATGTTCAGGAAACTTGTCTTTGGTATGCCTTCATTATCTTGTTTGCCTTGACTAAAACAACCCAAGAGCTTTACTTCTCATTGCACAATCTTTGTAAATCATTCTCAAAATGTATCTCAATATAAGAACTAGTAGTATAAGTACTTGTATTGCCTTTGATTTCTTCAGCAGCATTTTCTGTTGGGTCAAATATATATTGTATGAATATGAGTTGCTGAAGGAGCTTGTTATTGGAAAAAAACTGTCGTTTAGAAACTCAGATTTTCTGAGCCATTACAATTTGTTGATTGACCACTCAAATAAAGAAATGAGCTCTTATCAAAGGAATGACCCCCTCCTACCCACTGATCAGAGTTCTAGGTTTATTCCTCTATTTTTATGCTCTTTAAGTTCTCTTTGACCTAAAAACCGAAAATAGTAGACCATCAAAATGACAATATGATAAATGAGAATGAGAAAATAAGAATTATTTTCTGTTTTATACTCCGCCCCTCAAGTCATTCAAATCCTATCCACGTTATTTTCTGCCCCTCAAGTCATCCAAATCCTTTCCACATGATAGTTGTGTCACTTCTTGATAGCCTGTCAGATCATTCAGAGGGTTAGCTTGGTGTGCCACCAGGATCATCACTATATATCTGGTATTCTTTCTCTACATGCTGACTGTATTGTTTATATTCATTGCTATACTTATGGTACACTTGATCACTTGGTCAAAAATGTAAAAATACGATGACTAGACAACTCTAAATTGTGTGTTAGATATCAATATGTTTTTGCAGTATTCATTCACTTCTTGCCCCACTTACATTTTGCAAGCTTCAAACTTGAAAGCATGCTTAGGTTTGTCAATTTTATAAATCGTCCCTGATCTATTTCCTAAAATATTCCTTAACATTGGTGAAACCCACCCCAGGGTTAAACTACGTTTTGAAGGCTTCTTTTCCACATCGTTTTTTTTTTATGTAATCCTGTATTTCTTCTCTTTTTACTTAATTTATATCATAGAATGACTTTGACTTGAGATTTGATATGTAAAGAAGTGTTGATTGGTTTATTCTGCTTTACTTGGACTTTGATGCTGTGAAAACAAGCCACTCTGGGCTAGCTCATTTCAAATGCAGGCTTTCTTAACCATAGGAGATATATAAAATATATATAAATATATATATGTAAAATGTAAAAGTTCAAACAAAGCTTTCCTCAGCAGTCAAAGGGGGAATACCTTTGAAGACCTTGTCAATAGGGACTTTTTGATGCAAATGGTGCTTACTGTATGTGCATTAAAATGTAGCTATCAGAAACTGTTCTTTATTGTATCCCATCCTATAACATAGTCACCCATGTACAGCTCCAGTATTATAGAGTATTCTCTTTCATTTATAAAATAATTAATTGTTGTTTTGTTTTTGACTCATTGGAGCTAAATGTGCCAAGTAGCAGAATTGGTCTACATTACCCCGTCTGAAGCCACGTACACCGATTGGCTGTATGTGGCATCGATGACTTACACCGATTGGCTGTATGTGGCATCGATGCCTTACACCGATTGGCTGTATGTGCTGTATATGGCATCGATGACTTACACCGATTGACTGTATGTGGCATCGATGACTCACACCGATTGACTGTATGTGGCATCGGTGACTCACACCGATTGACTGTATGTGCTGTATATGGCATCGATGACTTACACCGATTGACTGTATGTGGCATCGATGACTCACACCGATTGGCTGTATGTGGCATCGATGCCTTACACCGATTGGCTGTATGTGCTGTATGTGGCATCGATGACTCACACCGATTGACTGTATGTGGCATCGATGACTTGTGGGTGGCCCAATCTTCCAAATAGTTTGCGATATTAATAACTGAAAAACAATAAATTTACAGAGAATAAGCTCAAAGAGCACATTAGCATATCACTTACGGTTAAGGTTTGCATTTAAAAAATGTAATTCAGTATTTTTATCCTCAGCGCCAGAATTCTATTTCCACACTCTGGTTTCATAAGGTACTACCAGATGCAAGTATTAACTAAACTAAAGTAATCTTATTTTAAGGTCCTTGAATCAAATAAAATTTTACAGTTTTGTAAAGTTTATTGGCAGATTGCGGTCATGCATTTTATGATCATAAATAAGTATTGAAGCAGCCCAATCTATTCACACTCATAACCTTCATAATTATCTGTCCCAACAACAGAGGCAAAAAATACACATTTTTTGTTTATTTATTTTCAATAACAATGTCTATAAATTGTCATTATTTAACACTTGGCCTATAATTTAATTTGGTATGTTAAAAAGGAAAATTTGAACATCCAACAATTTTAGTGAATGTAGTTTCTGACAAACCTGGCTTGACCAATAAGTATTTTTGAAAAATACGAACAATAGTCAATATAAAATCAGTCATACTGTACGTAGCCTTGCATACATTATCAACATAAGGAACAAGTTCAGAACATTGATCAATTAGTCCAAACTTTGAAAAGATACACATTACAGCTTTTTTTTAAGGGAATAAATGACAACTTAAAATGAGAAATATAAAAAAATATGAACGGGTCAATTTAGGAAGTGAGTGTGTACTTTGAGTTTGTTTCACCCTACAGTGTGTGTGCTTACTCTCTGAAGTGAGTGTGTGCACCTCGAGTTTGTTTCAGCCTACAGTGTGTGTGCTTTCTCTGAAGTGAGTGTGTGATTTGAGTTTGTTTCAGCCTTCAGTGTGTGTGCATACTCTCTGAAGTGAGTGGGTGTACTTTGAGTTTGTTTCAGCCTACTGTGTGTGTGCTTAGTCTCTGAAGTGAGTGCGTGATTTGAGTTTGTTTCAGCCTACAGTGTGTGCATAGTCTCTGGCTGTGTGGACAGCCTCAGGTGGGGGGTGGGCCGTTGGTGTAGCGTAACATGGGGTAAAAAGAGCGGGCAAAGTTGTTGGACAGGGTACAGCTGTAGTCGCTGTCTGGTACAGGCACGAGGCAGGTGAGGATGAGCAGTAGGACCAGGAGCAGGTGGAAGGAGAAGGCCGCACGGAGCATCCGGGAAAACAAGGAGCGACGCGGGGAAGGATCCCTCCTATCCACTCTGAAAGAGAAGAGAGACTTGTAATCAAAACCAGAATCAGACAATAATATGTCCTCAACTGCATGCTGTTTTCTGTTGTAACACTATGGGATGTGGAAAGCCTTTGCTTCTTGGACGTACTCCCACTACGTTGAATTAGTGCAGAGGCAAAGCCAAGAAAAACACATACCAACTGCTGCTGACTGACAGTGACTATGAGAAGGATTTCTTACTAAAAGATAATGCCACCAAACACGTAATGCATGTAATGCATGCTAATTTTAAATACATGACCGAATGGGCTGCAAGTTACATGATACAGTATGTATTGTGGTACAGCAAAACATTATACTAGTGATGTTGCCAACTCTTTTGTCACTACCTTGGCATCATTTATAGGGTGACTAGAAAGAAAGCCAGCTATAACCCCTGCAGTCTATTCCTACCTCCTAGTGGCAGCGCCTTGTTTTTGACTTGCACCCTCGTGGTCCGGAAGCTTCTGGTTGTCTGTGGAACAGCGATCCTCTTTGGCAGCTTCAGAGTCCTGCATCAAGGTGACACAACCAATAATAACAAATGTTCTTGTGTCTCTTTTATGACTATTATTATTATTAGCTCATATGGAATTCCCCAAATTTGATGTTTTTATTTTTTTATAATTATTTTAGTTAGATCACAAAGACCAACCAGACTGGAGACATGTATTGTTTAAAATAACTAGTTTAAAAATAATACGTAGAATATAGAATGTATTCATTACTGAATAAAGAAGCACATAACATTCATAAATCTAAACTAGGAATTTGTATTTAATAAGTTTCTCACAATAAACCAAAGCAAATCCTATTTCTATTCAGTCAAGGCCAAAGTACAGTGTTCTACGTTGTGGTTACTTACCAGGCGCTG
The DNA here is from genome assembly GCA_026901105.3 of Galaxias olidus. Lineage (NCBI taxonomy): Eukaryota > Metazoa > Chordata > Actinopteri > Galaxiiformes > Galaxiidae > Galaxias > Galaxias olidus. Next base: position 40,680 of record JAPMUY010009068.1, read on the forward strand.
CTGTAGCACACTAAGGTCCTGGGTCACCTCTCTCAGGAGCAGCCTCAGCTTGTTGCCCGTCACATGGAGCTTCTCCTGGGCCTCTGCGCTCTCCCCGACCCCCTCATCTGGCTGGAGCTCAGACCACAGGCTCTGGAGGACGACCACCTGGGCCTGCTTGCTCCTTAGCTCCCCTTGAAGACACTGGACAGCATGTAGACACAGAGGAGGAGGATTCATAAAGACATAGAGGAGGATTCATAAAGACACAGGAGGATTCATAAAGACATAGAGGAGGATTCATAAAGACACAGGAGGATTCATAAAGACACAGAGGATTCATAAAGACACAGGAGGATTCATAAAGACACAGAGGATTCATAAAGACACAGGAGGATTCATAAAGACACAGAGGATTCATAAAGACACAGGAGGATTCATAAAGACATAGAGGAGGATTCATAAAGACACAGGAGGATTCATAAAGACACAGGAGGATTCATAAAGACACAGGAGGATTCATAAAGACACAGAGGATTCATAAAGACACAGGAGGATTCATAAAGACACAGAAGAGGATTCATAAAGACACAGGAGGATTCATAAAGACACAGGAGGATTCATAAAGACATAGAGGAGGATTCATAAAGACACAGAAGAGGATTCATAAAGACACAGGAGGATTCATAAAGACATAGAGGAGGATTCATAAAGACACAGAAGAGGATTCATAAAGACACAGGAGGATTCATAAAGACATAGAGGAGGATTGACATCAGATTCATATTTCTTTCAAGGTCCTCCAAGACTTGGACAGTGCTCTTGTCAGAGACATAACATTGTGTATTGCCTCCCATTTTACATGGCCTCATTGATCATTCCACTTTTGTATCCAAGATGTGTTCCATGACTCAGATAATTGAACATCCCTAGCTTTAAAAACGGGTGCCACTGTGCTAACTACAGGATGATAAAAGTTCAGACTCACAGTGAGGCTGTTGTGGTGCTCCTTCAGTGCTCTGGGGGGGGTGTCAGCGTGATGGATGTCCACGGCAAACCGTCTGCTCTCCGCGTAGGCCAACCACAGTAGCAGGGAGTGCAGCGACTCGTGAAACTCCTGGAAGGAAGGATTAAGAGGTCAGGGGTTAAAGGATATCTAAAAAGAGTATGGTACCCTATTTAGGCTTGATAATGGCGCTGTCCAGCATTTGCACAGCAGTTTTTGTATCACAAACCTACGAGACATTTTCATTCTAATAAAGGATGCACTGGCATGCCCATGTGTAGCAGACACGGTAAATCAGTGTTTAAAAGAAGCTCTTTATAATGTTTGTGGTTGTGTTGTCAAGACTTTGTTTTACATATTGGACCACTGCAATAGAAGGCGACTCTTTCTACCTCTATCTCTTCATCAGAAATTCACAGGCTTGTTCATTACCTCATGACCTCATCAGCAAACACGGACTCTGTCCATTCAGTCACATTACGTCATAGCAAAGGTAACACACTCATAGGTTTAAATTGTTATACCCACAGCCAGCAAAACTGTGCTGGCAGCATTCATCGGAGGAAGCAGAGTGAGTTCTATATCTTACCTGGCAACGCATGATCTTGTGCCGTAGGCTCCTCTCCCACTCTTCCAGGCCAGAGGAAGCCTGGGCCCAGCTCTGATTGACACTACCCAGACCCTGCTGTAGCTCCTGCATGTCCAGACTGTCTGAACCCTGGTGGGGCCTGGTGCCCAGGTGGAGAGACAGCATGACAGCCTTGTAGCAGTCAAACTTCCTCTGCACTTCCTAAGTCAAGCCACATAGAGAGGATACAGTGTGTATGCATACGTGTGTTAGGTAACTGTAGAGGCCACTAGACCATTAATCATCATCCAGAGTAGTGACTGGATTCCAACATTCAAGATGTTCTCGGTACCTAGCAGACTTTCGTTCTAAATGAGGAGAGGAGGGTGTGATACACATACCAGTAGGTACTACATAAAGGCTATTCAAAAGATATCTGTCATTTGAGCCAGTCATTTTGCCTGTTGACTCAAAAATAGATCCATCTAAAATCATATTTGTTAGACAGCTATTGTAGATGCACGTATCATCTTACGCTATGCTTACGTCATTTAAGATTATTGATTTGTTTTTTACAATGATTGGGTATGGTGGGTAGTCGATCTTTCATGCTTCGTTGGGGTTCCAAAGTTTACCTTGAGGTGCTTGACTTGTGCCTCCATGTCTTGGAAGCTGGAGGGTGAGTCGGACCCCAGTACTCGTTCCAGATCTGGCGTCACGCTGCCCAGCCAGGAAGTGATGTCGGCCAGGTCAGAGGTCATCTGCCGAAGGTCACAGCGGCCTGCCATCTGGTCACTCATGGCCTGAGCCTGAAACAGCTCCCAGCGCTCGATCACTCCTGAGGACACGGCACACACACACACACACACACACACACACACACATGGGAGGAGAGTTCATACAGATGTTTGATTTCTTTGGTAGCTTAAGGGTACACTGCCTTGTGGCCCAGCCTCTGCAGGGCAACATGGTATAGGTAAATCTATTACAATTTCAAAGCTTTCCATATTGTTTCCTGCCTCTACTGCAAAATAATACAGCAAGCATTGGCAAACTTCAACCAGAATACTGCCTTCTTGATCTTGCGTTTTCTTACCGGACTGTTTATCTACAGTGTTAAGGGCAGTGAGTCCTTGCTCCTCCTCTTGCTCCTGGTCATCCAGGATCAATGAAACTCGTTTGACGTCCTCCAGGCTGCCGCTGCATTCAGACATGAGGCGATCCTGGAACACACACACACACACTCTGTATTAGACTAAAACATTACATTACATACGTTATCATACGTTTCTACTTTGCTCAGACCTAATATAATGTAGCTGGCGGTGGACTTACATAGCCCTGTTTGAAGGGGGTACTGGTGTGTGAGGGGCTCAAAGCATTGGCTGTATCCAGGCAGAGATCGTCCCTCTCTGGGTCTTCTGACATGGGCAAAGCAGGAGACTCTTCTGCAGCCATGGACCTAACTGGAACTGAGACACACAAACACACACAACATCTTTAGATATTTGTTTAACATACGTATACACACCAATGGACACCGATTAATGTATACATTAGGTGTGTATTGCATGATTCTTTGCAGTTTGTGCATATGGTATTGTTTGTGTTGAACGCACACACACAGACAATTTGTATCCATGGTAACAGAACTAACACTGTTTGCTACCTGACAGTTTGTGTGTATGGTAACAGAACTACCACTGTTTGCTACTTGACAGTGTGTATCCATGGTAACAGAACTACCACTGTTTGCTACTTGACAGTGTGTATCCATGGTAACAGAACTACCACCATTTGCTACCTGACATTGTGTATCCATGGTAACAGAACTACCACTGTTTTCTACCTGACACAGTGCTGAAATGTCCCCCTTCGTCCTTCTCATGCTGCTCCTCTTCATCTTCGTGGGACGAAGAACTTCCCACATCCCCAGTGTGGTCCCACTCCAGAGGGAGGTAGTCCGCGCTCACAGGGGTCTCCCGCCCGGAGCGCTCCAGGGGAGCGGCCAACAGGTGAGTGGGCGTGGCCCGCAGAGTGGCCCCACCCGGCCAGGGCAGCCCCCCCAGGTCAACTCTCTGTTCCATGGATGCCCCGCCGCCATGCAGCTCTGATACCTCCTCAAGAGTCTGAGGCAGAGACAATACATAAACAGACTGAATATGTCAGCTCATTGTGGGGTCTAACTTCTTAGATGTGTGTGTTTTGTTAGTCATTCTGCACACACACACTATGTGCCGATAAAATGTGACTGAACAGTACATATAGGTCTGTGTGCCTATAGTGTGTATGTGTGTGTACTGTGTGCATAGATGTGTGTATGTTGGATCTATGTGTTGTAGGTGTATCTGCATGCATAGTGAGTGTGTTTGTATGTGTGTACTGAGTGTATTTATACGTGTGTATGTTGTATCTATCTGCTGTACAGTGTTACAGCATGTATCAGTGTGTGTGTGTGTGTTGTATCTATCTGCTGTACAGTGTTACAGCATGTATCAGCGTGTGTTTGTGTGTGTGTGTGTGTGTGTGTGTGTGTGTGTTGTATCTATCTGCTGTACAGTGTTACAGCATGTACCGGTGTGTGTGTGTGTGTGTGTGTGTGTGTGTGTGTGTGTGTGTGTGTGTGTGTGTGTGTGTGTGTGTGTGTGTGTGTGTGTGTGTGTGTGTTGTATCTATCTGCTGTACAGTGTTACAGCATGTATCAGTGTGTGTGTTGTGCTGACCGGTGGTTGTGTGTGTGTGTGTCCAAACACCTCCTGGCAGTGTGTGTGTGTGTGTGTGTGTGTGTGTTTAGGGTGATCTCCCTCTGGAAGCCCTGGGAGGAGTCATATGGATGGGGCTTTAAATCATGCACACGGTCTGCTGCAATGGCTCCAGACTGGACTCACACAGACTGAGTGTCTGGACTGAGAGACTAAGTGTCTGGACTGAGACTGAGTGTCTGGACAGAGACTGAGTGTCTGGCTGAGAGACTGAGTGTCTGGACAGAGAGACTGAGTGTCTGGACTGAGAGACTGAGTGTCTGGCCTAAGAGACTGAGTGTCTTGACTGAGTGTCTGGACTGAGTGTCTGGACTGAGAGACTGAGTGTCTGGACTGAGAGACTGACTGTCTGGACTGAGAGTCTAACTGTCTGGACTGAGAGTCTGGACTGACAGACTGAGTGTCTGGACTGACAGACTGAGTGTCTGGACTGAGAGACTGAGTGTCTGGACTGAGAGACTGACTGTCTGGACTGAGAGTCTGGACTGACAGACTGACTGTCTGGACTGAGAGTCTGGACTGACAGACTGAGTGTCTGGACTGACAGACTGAGTGTCTGGACTGAGGGACTGAGTGTCTGGACTTAGAGACTGAGTGTCTGGACTGAATGTCTGGACTGACAGACTGAGTGTCTGGACTGACAGACTGAGTGTCTGGACTGACAGACTGAGTGTCTGGACTGACAGACTGAGTGTCTGGACTGAGGGACTGAGTGTCTGGACTGACAGACTGAGTGTCTGGACTGAGAGACTGAGTGTCTGGACTGACAGACTGAGTGTCTGGACTGAGAGACTGAGTGTCTGGACTGACAGACTGAGTGTCTGGACTGACAGACTGAGTGTCTGGACTGAGAGACTGAGTGTCTGGACTGAGAGACTGAGTGTCTGGACAGTGTCTGTATAGAGAGAGAGAGAGACCGAGTCTCTGGCTGAAGCCTCACATTGAGCTGCTGCGTGCGGTGCAGGACGTCCCTCTCTGAGAAGTGCTCCACGTTGGTGAGCTGCAGGTCCAGCTCTGTCAGCCACAGCACAAGGCTCTCCCTGGTGCTCTCAAAGGCCTCTCTCTGGCCCGTGAAATGCTGCCGAGGGGGAAGCGGAGGGAACAGGTCAAAGCCGATCCTACTGCCTACATAACCAGGCTGCGGGACAAAAGAGTGGAGCGTTGTTCTAACCTGATGGGAGGATGTTTGAGACCCTCATATTTAGTCATTCTAACAACACCTCCTTCATTTCTATCAATCTTTACTGTCTTTCCGTGAAATTCTGACACTGATTTAAGCTTTGAAGTACAGATGTAAAAGACTGACCGGTCTTTCTTTTATCAGCTAGTGTGTCTAAAGTCAGACTACTTTAGTTTCTTGACTATTACTATTAGAGGTAATACTGTCCACACAGGTTTTCCTCTAGATAACACTAATGGAACTCACTCTATGTGTGTCTCAGTAGAAAGACCCTGTCTTGGTGGCAGGTTGTATCAAATGAGGCAGCAGCACATAACTCCTGTGCTGGCTTCATGGCACTTGTGTTGTTCCAGGAGCACTCTAACAGAAAACTCAAGGCTGGCTGACACCATTCGTCCTTTAAAACCACCTAAGACACGCGTTGGTGAACAAGCACTCAGCTTGCTCTAGGTGTTCATTTATTATTTCATTATTTATTATCATAACCTTTTTTTTACATTGTTTTATTATGTTATTTTATTGTGCATTGCTGTAATTCTTTCCTTGATGTTTCACTTTGTAAAATTGTTTTAAAATTGTTGAAAAGTGCTATATTATAAAGCTTTTTCATATAATGAATGATGTATTTGATGTACGTCCTATAAATCCGGACCATTAGGGCAGGCAGTCTGTCTGTGTGGAAAACGTAGTAGACACAGCAAAACAACTTTAGGAATGCAATGTGCGAGATTGACAGAAAATAACAGACTAATTAATCATGCAAGTAGATGCACCTGGAAGAGAAGATCACACCAAGCAAAGAAAGATAAGTTGATGGAAAGGGAGATTAGGAAAAAAGAGTAGCGTTGAAAAACAGAAGAATTTAAGGAGAGCACAGGAAACGGTAGTAAATTATCAAGGCATCTTAATGAAAAAGTTCTTTCAAGCTGGACTACTATTGCACAACAGTCAAGATTATGAACTTTAAAAGTATTTATATAATATATATATATATATATATATATATATATATGTATATATATATATATATATATATATATATATATATATAAGTGAAATAAACATGCATTCATTGGCGTGCAGAAGTTTAGTGTCAATATTTTTTTAATTGTGCACTTTTATGGCAATTGTCTGAAAAACAATTAACATGCACACACACACAAAGTATTTTAGTCAGCAGGTTAAGTTGTGATTTGTGTTTGTAAGGGTTTTTTCTTGTACTTGACGAGTTCTTCACTGATAATACCACTGGCTTCATGTGATACATAAGATCTATGCTTGTCAAAAATTAATCTCACAAATTTTTTCAATAAGCTTCTGAATTCAACAAATATGAAATGTGTGACTGTAGACATCATGCAGTTCAGTACTAATCTTTCTTGGTGTAACAGGACGTCCTACCTTTAGCCGGCGTACTATGGCTCCCACTCGTTGGTGCAGCGCGTCCCAGCGCTGGTTCCCCTGGTGGACCATGGCTTTGAGCTTGTTAGCCTGGTCGCTGCGGTTCTCCCGGGCCAGGCGGCGGTACTGGTTATTGACCAGCTCCAACTGGGCCAGCTGCTCCTGGACCTGTCTCTGGATGCCCTGGTGATAAGAAGGGAAAAAATACTCCATCAATTCTCTTACAAAAGGTACTTACAAATGATACTGTACATTCTGCCAAAAGCAACAGTAACATACATAATAACAGTAATAATAATATATTTTATTTAAAAGCGCTTTTCAAAATATCCAAGGGCACTTTACATGATAACAGGTAAAACACAGAAGTAAAATAAGTCATACAAATTAAACAAGCATAAACAAGGAGCATAATCACACTAAATAAAAAAAAGTTACAGAAATCTGCACAAAATGTGTTGGTGTGATGTTGTAATAATGTACCTGAATTATAGTATTGACACAAAGCTGAAGCTGAATAAATATTGTAAACTAATACAAACCAACACTCTTATTATGGACTCTGAACACACCTCAAACTTGTTGAGTTCCTCCTTAGCAACCGTGTAGGTGACCTCAGCAGAGTTTGGGTTGGCGGCTGTGTGCTCGGACACCTTGAGCCAGATATCCAAACGGGAATAGTCGTCCAGAAACTTGCTCCAGAGTTTCCAGGTCTCCTCGATTCTAAAAGAATATGACACCATTAATAACATGAACCCTTTCAGATTTGCCACAGTGGAACTGGACTAGAGTACCATCATGGGCAGCACACTATGTAAGTCAGCTCTTTACAGACTGTGGGGTACTATTGTGTGTTGCTAAGCCATATTCACTCTGGGCTTTCTGCTTCTACCTGTCAATTACCTCTCAAATCACTTGGACTGTTTGGGAGAAGGTTATGGTCCTACAATTGGATTTCAGAATATATGATCAAATGCTTGTGCCTCCAATGCCTGTGAGTGTGTGTGTGTGTGTGTGTGTGTGTGTGTGTGTGTGTGTGTGTGTGTGTGTGTGTGTGTGTGTGTGTGTGTGTGTGTGTGTGTGTGTGTGTGTGGCTGCCCACCTCAGCCTCCTCTCCAGGGCCATGGAGCAGATGGTCCTCCATCGCTGGTCCAGACTGCGGCTGGTCTGCTGGAGGGAGTCCCTCTCCTCCTGGTGGCCCCCGCATGCATCCTGGTCCCCCAGCAGGACGTCGCACAGGGACAGGACGGCCGCCACACCCTCCCCATGCTGCTGGATGTCCTGCTGCAGCTCCTGGACGGGAGAGGACACAGCCATGGACACAGTCCAGACAGAACGAGACAAACAAAGAAATGAGAAGGGTGCACTGTACGTCCCCAATGAAAAAGAGACATTAATAATGGATAGAGACGTCAGGAGAGAGAGAGAGAGAGAGAGAGAGAGAACAGGTTAAAGTGATATTAAAAGACAAGGAGAGATAGAACGACAGCAGGTTAAAGTGATGTTATAAGAACACGGATAAAGAGGAAACATAACCCAGTTTCTCATGTGGAAAGGAGAAGCTGAGCATAACGTGGAGCTGCTTGATCCTTCGTGTTAAATGAACATCAATGAATTCATGAATGAACGACTCAGTCAGAGGGGACACAATGATACGATCAACTGACATTATCCACCCTAGCTCATCTGGGGTAAGCCAAAGAATCAGTGTGGAATCCCGCCTGACCACGGTGGGCTTTGTGAGTCTCACCTGCTGCTCAGCCAGCCTCCGGTGGATCTCCCCCTGGTGGCAGACACTGTAGGTGACGGGCCGCGCCAGCGCCACCTCCACACGCCGCAGCCAGCAGCACAGGTTCATCATGTTCCTGTCCAGCTGTTGCACTGTGAGCAGGGTCTCTTTCAGCTTGCTCACCCTGCAGAAAGCACACACACACATCAGCTCCATGAAACACACATCCACACCTGCATGCTACACACACATCAGCATGTTAGACAAAAAACACTTAGTTTAGGACAATTGAGAAGCTTCCAAAACCAACCTGAAATGGTTTGTGTAATTATAGTATTTTTTGTCATCACTAATATTTTTATTGGCACTGCATATGCTCATGCACTGCATATGCTCATACACACACTTATGCGCCCACAAAAGCACAAACACAAAAACTCAGATAGTCACGTATTAGAAAGACCAGAAAACACAAATGCACAAACTCAGCCCCAAGATTACAACATATAACATATGATATAAACCCTGATTGTAAGGTCTTTTCAGACTTTTCAGAAAACCACCCTCTTTCACATGAGCATTTCATGTGCAAAGTGCCCCTTTCTTTCAAAGTCCACAGCAAACCCTATAACCCACCATGCATTGTTAACCCCCAGGTGTCTCAGTGGCCTACCAAGGACACCATGGTAACAGGACCACACACGATCGTGTGCTGCACTCAGGGACATGAGCCGTAGCAATGCAACAGACTGAACCAGCCCGTGTCCATTACTTCTTTACTGCAGGAAGCCTGAAGTGTGTGCAGCTTATTGTAAGTTGGGTCAAGCTCTCCTTTCGGTCCTGCTTATTAGGACACTCCCCCCTGCACACTGGTCTGTCTAAGTGAAGGAGTATGTGTGCATTAGAGAGCCAGAGCACACCATTGTTGGTTTTGGAATAAAAGAAAGTGTATGAGAGAGAATGGTGACATATAAGAGTTACGGATATAAACTTCAAACACCATGAAGTAAAGTCTGACACAGGCTGAAACTTCAAACACCATGAAGTAAAGTCTGACACAGGCTGAAACTTCAAACACCATGAAGTAAAGGCAATGGAAGGGCATACTTGTATGTGTTGTGTGCATCACAGCTATTAAATCAGGATTCACAATATAAGTTACGTATCATGAAACATTCCTGATCACCGCTCTCATTTCAAAGTAATACATGATGGTCCACTGGCATGGACGGCCAGTCTTTGTTTAACTCTGTATCTGTCCAGCCGGATGCCACCATGAGCAGAACAGAACTGTGACGACAACACTGTTTTCTGGAAGAGGATTAGCACGCTTAGTTTGTGTGGAGGACAGCCAGTAAGAGACCAGTGGATGGTAGGTGGTCCCTAGTGGTACCATGGCTAGCCCCTACAGCTAACTGGCTAACAGATGTGTGTATGGGGTTAGCACTCATGGCTAGCTCCTACAGCTAACTGGCTAACAGATGTGTGTATGGGGTTAGCACTCATGGCTAGCCCCTACAGCTAACTGGCTAACAGATGTGTGTATGGGGTTAGCACTCATGGCTAGCCCCTACAGCTAACTGGCTAACAGATGTGTGTATGGGGTTAGCACTCATGGCTAGCCCCTACAGCTAACTGGCTAACAGATGTGTGTATGGGGTTAGCACTCATGGCTAGCCCCTACAGCTAACTGGTTAACAGATGTGTGTATGGGGTTAGCACTCAGCCAGTCACGCTAATCCTACTGTCACCCCGGTTAATGTGGGGCAACACCTACCCCCCATCCCCCCCTGTGTCCCCCTGCCTGGGCCCCTTCCATGCTGCGCCCCTGAAACAGGGGGACTATGTGTGGACACAAAGCCATATGGTGCAGCTCCAGTTGGGACAGTGGAGTGGGGTCACGCCAAGCCTCTACCACTTCATGGACGGTCCATCTATTCAGGAGTGGAGTGTTCCCCAGATAATCAGTGGAACATCATTGTGTATTCATTTATTAACAGTGCTTAATGCATATGACTTCTGAAAGTCTGTCTGACCCCTTTATTTGATCAGAATGTCTTGTTTGTACTTTTTGAGAGAGTCGCAGAGAGTAGAGATTAGAGTAACTTTGTTAGGCATCTAAAAAGCTTCTACTTATATATGTATATAAATAAAACTCCAGCAGTTTAGAATAAGTATCTGTGAATTGAGAATACCATAGACAATACAATTCTCAAATTAAACTTTATCCCTGTTGGTGAAACTAGACCCCATTGCCTTATGCCATGTGTGGAGCTTAATGTGGAGCTGTATGTAGAGTGTGTTGTGGATCTGAATGTGGAGCGGAATGTGGAACATGATGTGGAGCTGAATGTGGAGCATGTTGTGGATCTGAATGTGGAGTGTGTTGTGGATCTGAATGTGGAGCATGTTGTGGATCTGAATGTGGAGTGTGTTGTGTTCTTACCGGGCCTCAATGTGACAGAAGAGGTTCTGCCAGCGCTCGTTCACCTCCTGCAGCGTGCCATGGAGCTGGCTCCGCTTGGCCTGCTCACTAGCTAGCATTAGCTGCTCCCCCAACTGCTTCAGGAGGCTCTTGTTCTCACTGAACAGGTTGATCTCCTCCATGCAGTCCTGCATATTATGAAGATTAGTTATCCAAACCTGTGATAGGCTTCATGTGCAATGGGTCCTGTCGTTGCTCTGGCAAACTGATGCTTTAAACTCCTGGTAATTATTTTTTTCTTTAGACTGTTTGATTGGGATTTCTCTTAAATTCACATACAATGTTCTAGCAACCTTAACATGGGTTATGTACTAATTGTTGGTGTTTGAGGATGAAGTGAAAGAAGAATGGAAGGGCTGTATGTGGGTGAAATGAAAGACCCATTGTTTTACAGGAAAAGGGGTTGGCAAATTCCAGGCGGCTTTTTGTCCTATAAAAAGCCAGCAATGTATGCCATCGACTTACAGTATTAACAACAGTTACTAGAGGACTGTGTGCTGAAGTTATATACCTTACGATGAACTTCTGTTTGATTAACTTTTGTCTGTCTAAGCTGTCCAATGAATCCCAAACATACAGAGTGTAATGGATAGAACATCATGTCTGTCATTTTGACCAGTTCACTTCCACCAACCTTCCTTAGTTTCTGCACCATCTCCCTGATGCTGAGGACCCCGCTGTGGGACACCTGGCTCTCCATCTGAGAGAGCCATTCACTCAGCTCCTTGTTCTTGCCATCGAAGACGGTCCACGCGCTGATGCAGTCAGCAATGTCCTGCCTTCGAAGGGAGACCTAGGAAAGGAAGAGATGGGACAGGATGAATATCTTCCACGATCGGTTCTCCGGATTCATTTCAAAAGCACAGACAAATAAAACATTTTTAAATGTTAGTATACTAAGACAAATAGTTATCCCAAAATACTATACTTTGCATGATCTGACATTGTCGGGGAAATGATAAAACATCTTCCATGCCCTCCTTTCCTGATGATTGAGTTCTCTGATGGAGAATAACAGGATCGGTATATTTCTTTATAAAAGGCATAAATTGTTATTTCATTCAGTTCAGCTTAGGTTTAGCTTAGAGGGTGGTAAATCGACCCTTACAGAGTGTCACTTCTACATCATTTTATGCAGCTATAAAAAGATGTCAAACTATGTGAAAGTACAAACGGTCAGTAATGGTCAGACATGGGATCAAGCCGGCTAAGAATACCATGCTGTTCAAAGCAAGAGGTCTGGGACAACTGGGCTTTTAACTGAAGAACGTCCAATTCAACCAAGAAAGTTGTGATGGTCCCTGTTAAGTGCAGGGTAAACTTTAATTTAAGCATTTACTTCACCTGATATTAATATATACTGTACATTTCACTATACAACTACCAAGTTTGGTTATATTAAACGGCATTACTTAATATTATCATATTGAAGTGTAAAACTGCATCACCAGAAAGAGATGACTGATATGTACTGCTGTTTCATGTAGCATCTCCGTCACACACCAGAGGTTTATGGAGGAGTGCAAAATAGAGCACTGAAGTCCTTCCATTAAAAGCATTGCTGGGACCAGCTGCTGCACTGTAGCGCAATCCCCAGGGGAGTCCTTACCATCAACTACATTAACACAAACCCCAAGTGACTCTGGCTTTTCATCATAAATTACCAGGGTCCTTTTTCCTAATGACAGCTTATGTGCTGATAACACCCCATTAACGAGCAAAGGAGGGGGTCCTTTTTTAGGTCAGGCAGCTTAGCTAGCCCTCAGGCTCTTTCAGTTCTTCTGGCAGTTACTAGTTTGTCTCGGTCATTCTTCAATGACTTGTCTGGTTGTTTGTCCCCTCTTTGGGGTTTTTGGCCTTCATTTTAACCCCTTGTACAGAGGGGTGTACTGAGGGCTGTTTGTTTTCCACTCAAAACAATAGAGGCTGTTTGAGCCTGGCCCAGCCATCTGCTCAGCCCCATTCCAGCGGCTGCTTCTTCCACCTGCACCCTTTCATCCACACAGAGGGAACGGCCACAAAAACGTACTATGTAATATAGAAATGTATATATAACTATGTGATACATTGTTATAACAAACATCATATCGTTATCACAAATAATAAATGATAAAGGCCAATGTTAGTGACTGTGCTGTTGTATCTGAAAGGTTTGAGTAGTCCAGCACAGTGTCATCCAAACCAATAAGAGCAAGTGGCGGTTTTCGTTGGAACCCATTAACTTCATTGTCAAGTAGCAACAACACTCCAATCAAGACAAATATGAATGTGACTAAAACAAGTCTTTGTTTTCATTTGAAGCAGGCTGGAACTTTGAACTGTATGCTGCCAAGAATCCATTTCCTTGATGTTTCCACTGCTAAACGCACTTTCATTCACTAACGGTCAACGTCACACTGCTATGTCAACTGTAGAACATTACTCAACTGTTTGACTACAGTGTCCTAATGTCTGAACATAAAATAACCTGGTACAATTGGGACTTGAAAAATGCAGGCTCAAAGTGGAGTGGAAAATGCAAGTTCTATTATTGTGCCTGACAAAATACGGAGACAGACCGTCATTAGAGGAATCACACTGACATCTTGACAAGACAATCACTAAGTCTGTCCTCCACTTTCCAGAACACCGTTACAAAAGAACAACAAGCTTTTTCTATGGAAAATATCAGACTCATTTCTTGGTATAAATAATTTAATGATGTGATGACAGCAATTATAAAACTCTTATAAACTTACCAAGTACTAGCAAAAGGTACCCCCTATCTTAGCTTTTTCTCCAAGTTGGACACTGTGTGTGTGTGTGTGTGTGTGTGTGTGTGTGTGTGTGTGTGTGTGTGTGTGTGTGTGTGTGTGTGTGTGTGTGTGTGTGAGTCACTAGCCCTAGCAGTGGGGGAGTCTTTGTGTTGCTGACCATAGCTAAATCTCTGCTAGCAGAAACTTTTCCCTCACTCGTCTCCCTCATTAGAGCTCTCTGTTCTCCTCTCTCCCCCATTTCTCCGTATCACACTGACCTTGAGGCAGAGCTCCTCCCATTCACAGTGGAGCTCCTCCATCTGCTCCTGTAGCAGAGATGTGCTGCTGGTCACAACATACTGGGAAAGGTCTGTCTTCATGGTGGGCCACTCCGTCAGGCTTTCTGCCCAGAGCTGAAGAGAGGTCTCCTTCTCCTGCATAGCACAGAGCCATATACACACACACACACGCATGCATTCAGTCGACTAGCCAGACACCCCCATCACAATATAGACTACTCTCCCACTCTCTCTCTGGGACTTTCTGTGTGCCTGTGTTCCTGTGTTTTCTCTATGTCTCTTCATGCTGCTGGATTTAAGGGGTTGGGGAGGAGGGGGAGAGAAAGGGGGAGGGGAGTAACCAGAGGGGGGTGAGGGGAAAAGGGGGAGGTGCCCTCTGTCGGACGGTTGTTGTAGTGGTGGGGGGAGGGGGGCCTGAAACCTGTTGGTCACTCATTCTGACAGCATAGAAAATCGAATTCAATAGCAAAGAAAATTTGTAGTCATTTTGACAATGCACTTTCACTGGAAAAACAATGGTCCATTGAAGTCACTGTTCCCATGTATTATTCAGCTTTACTGTTTTTGAAATGCTTGGCAGTAGGTAGTTGATGAGGCTGGTAGCAACAATACATTTGTAAAGCTGTAGCGGGTTTGGAGGAAAAAGTAATTGTTTACCCCAGACACCCACACCACCAGTGCCTGTAGCCTTTCAGCCATGATGTTCCAGGCTTTTTTTGGTTCCAGGCCTTATAGCTGTGTTGCAAATCTACCAGCACTGCTCCTATCAGCTCAGTAACCAACAACGAGGAGGAACTCCAGTCCCAGCTCTATGGCTGCTCGTCTGGATTGTAACAAAATGATCTATGGATAACACAGAGTGCATGCATGCACACACAAACACACACACACACACACACACACACACACACACACACGCACACACACAGGGACAGTTATCACCTTTATTATTTTCTCTTCACTTGCTGACTCCTGTAATTCTTCTGGCAGCGCCTGTCTCAGTTCCCTCTTAAGTTGATTCAGTTTGTTTCTGCTATCGTCTAGTCCTGCCTGGCAGCGGTCCCATTTCTGAAAGAGCAATAAGAGAGGACCAAATGATTTGCAACAAAAACAACAGTGTTGACATTCATTTGATTTCTGCATATGTTCTATCCCTAAAGCTTTGGTAAAGATGTGGAGCCACTCAGACTTTAATCGCACATGGCATCTAGAGATCGATCTATCTGCCTCACACCTCTGCTCCCTGTAGCAGTGTGGTGGACGTGGGTACCTGAAGGACAGTCTTCAGAGTGGAGCTCCTGTCCCCCAGCCGTCCCATGCAGCGCTGCCAGGCCTCCTGCAGAGCCTGGAGCTCCCTCTGCATCTCTGCAGCTCCCTCCATCTGGCTCTGACACGGGGGCTCCCTCTGCATCTCTGCAGCTCCCTCCATCTGGCTCTGACACGGGGGCTCCCTCTGCATCTCTGCAGCTCCCTCCATCTGGCTCTGACACGGGGGCTCCCTCTGCATCTCTGCAGCTCCCTCCATCTGGCTCTGACACGGGGGCTCCCTCTGCATCTCTGCAGCTCCCTCCATCTGGCTCTGACACGGGGGCTCCCTCTGCATCTCTGCAGCTCCCTCCATCTGGCTCTGACACAGGGGCTCCCTCTGCATCTCTGCAGCTCCCTCCATCTGGCTCTGACACAGGGGCTCCCTCTGCATCTGGTCCTGACACAGGGGCTCCCTCTGCATCTGGTCCTGACACGGGGGCTCCCTCTGCATCTGGTCCTGACACGGGGGCTCCCTCTGCATCTGGCTCTGACACAGGGGGTTGGTCATGGAGGCAGAAAGCCGCTGACCGGCCTCCAAAGTCTGGGTGTAGAGGCTTGAGTGTTGGCGCAGCGTCTCTTCAAGGTGCTGGAAAGACACAGGGGGTATCAGAGAAAAACAAACATTTACATATACATACATACACAAACATATATAGACATACAGTATATATACACTTATATAAATAATCCTTTTTCGTTATAGTTCCATTTTACTGTACATTTCATGCACATCACGATAAGTGGTAAATGGTTATTCTGTCAGATCCCGTACCTGACTCCCCTCTAATTTTCCACCTCTCTCATCCCACCCATCACTCCCATCTTCAGCTGGTCAACTGCTCATTCCCATTCCCAATTCCAAACTGTGCATTCTCTGGGGCAGCACTCGTTCTAAATAACTCTCTCCCTCCTCTGATTAGCCATTCTCACTCACTATCACTATCATCATCTTTCAATCCAGCCTTTAAACTTATATTTTCACTCTAGCCTACCCTTAATTGACTCTGTGATTATTACCTGTTCAGTCATTCAATAGCGCTACGTAAATAAAATGTATTAACTTATTGTATTATTATTATGATTATTATGATTATTATTATTATTAGTAGTAGTAGTAGTAGTAGTAGTAGTAGTAGTAGTAGTATCAGTATTATCATTATTAATCCTGCTCTCCACCTGCTTTTATTCAACCACACTGGCATAATACCACTTTACCTCAGAGTCTGTAGCAGAGCTGCGTAGCTGCTGCAGAGAGCAGAGTGTGGGGCCCTTAGGGGGCAGCAGAGAGTCCATGTTCCCCAGGAGCCTCCATAGGATCCTCTGTCCCCGGCGGTAGAGCTTCCATTGGCCTAGCAGCCCCTTCACCTGGGCCTGACGCTCCCCGAGCAGACACACCGTGCTCTGCCACCTCTCCTTCAGCTCACGCACAGTGTGGATCAGGCCAGACCTGGACACAAAAGGGACACCAGAGGTCATAGCTTAGTATGAGGAGTGACCTTTGTAACTTTCGGTTTTAGTCAAAGGGAAAACAGAATCAGCTCCCAAGTTGAAGGATACTGAATTTTCTATTTTACTGTGCTATATAGTGAATTCATGTGTAGGGAGATACCATAATTTTTAAAAGTTATTAACTTCAAAGTACCAATACTATGTTATGTTATTACCAATTTCTGGAATACTATTTAAATTACTGTCAAACCTCCTATGTGCAGTTCTTAAAAAAATGCAAACTATGATAAAAACGTTTTAATTTGTACATATTACAAAAAAATTATAGAACCTCAAATGAATGCCAGATAGAAATACATTTTGGGGTTGAGATGCGAAGGGGGATTACAGTTTTTTTCAATAGCTAACAAGCATTGGTCAAAACTGAAGTCACATTGTAAAAACTCAGTCAGCAAAACAGAAGTCTATGTGGAGCAAACTGTGAATCACTTTTCATTGCTTTCACACAAAATGCATTCAGTGACTGAGAAAGGAGTTCATGAATTTTGTTAACTACAAACTACAACTACAAAACACTATACTTTTGCAGCACATTTTTCAAATGCTAACACACCGTTCAAAACAGTTAAAAACACAATGAAAACAGAATGAGGAAGAAATTGCTCATAGCAAGCAGATAAAAGGGGATGGCTTCTGAATGTTTTTTTTTTTTAAATATGGATCAAATAGGACAGGTTGGTGGAGAGTGAAGAGTGGCAGGGAGGGAGAAGAGGAAGGAGAGGAAGACCAAGAGCTGTGGTCTCTGATGAGATAAGGGCCACAATTATTGACCATGTGGTGAATCATGGACTCTCTTTGAGAGAGGCCGGTTTAAGGGTGTAGCAGTTCAACAGTTGCATCGATATTGAGAATTTTCCATCAAAACAACAGGTGAGACATGCATCCCTCATCTAATGAACTACGTTTTACAGTACAGTACACTATGTTTATGTTTGACATCTACTAACATTTTTTGAAATATATTGATTGTTTTGTGTTTTATATGACTGTATGTAGGATTCAAAGGTTGAATTCAAAGATTGTCTGTCCCTATGTGTCAGCCCTGTGATAGACTGGCGACCTGTCCAGGGTGTACCCCGCCTCTCGCCCTGTGTCGGCTGGGATAGGCTCCATCCCCCCCCCCTCGTGATTGTGTGCAGCTCTCGCCAATGATGGTTTGCTTTTGTACAAACCTCTCATTGGTCCCTACAATACAGAGAGGCTCATTTATTTTTTGGATGACCTCCATAATCAACTTGTGCCAGTAGGGGAGAGAGGTCAAAGGGCAAGAAACACAACATTTGTTGTTGTGTGGGATAATGTGGCGTTCCACCACTCTGCTGCAGTCATTGACTGGTTTGCTGCACATCCCAGGATGTCTGTCCTTTTCTTGCCTCCATGTTCGCCCTTCCTGAACCCCATAGAAGAGTTTTTCTCTGTGTGAAGGTGGAAGGTTTATGACCACTCTCCACATGACCAGCGGTTCTTGCTGGACGCCATGAATGCAGGGTGTGGAGATATTTCTCCTGAAGCCTGCCAGGGTTAGATCAGACATTCTAAAAGATTCTTCCCAAGGTGCATTGCCAGAAAAGACATAAGATGTGATGTTGATGAAAACATGTGGCAAATGCAGAAGAGAGGGAGTGAATATGTTATACATGAAGTACTGTAAATCACTATGCAAAGATATAGAAAACATAAATGTAACTGAAACAAATAGCTGCATCGCTGATTCATTCTTGTTACAATATACAATAATTTAGTACACTCAATAAAGTGCAAAGATCTTATTCTATAATGAAATACTGATGTATCGGAGAGAAAAAAAATCATTCAAACTTTTAAGATAAAATGTCTTTTATGTAATGCTCTTTGTTGTTAGTATTTTGTAGTTCAGTGTGCTAAGAGTGACGGTGTTTGCTTCCTAAGTGAGACTTGTTGCCAGTGTTGTGGATGAATGAGCTCATTTCGAGACATGTATGATGTGTTTTGTTGGTGAGAAAGAGTTTTGGAGGTGAGATGAACTGTTTAGCTGAGATGCATGTTTGTAATGCAGACTGTGTAAAGAGTTTCGGAAAAGTAGTATCAGTATTGACCAATGCTTGTTAGCAATTGAAAAAAACTGTCATAAAGTATTTCGTATTGTAAGTGCAACATTTAACAAGGATGCCTGTTCTATGAGCCCGTCCTGTCAAGTGCAGGGGTGTAATAAAAGGCTCCTCCAATTAAAATTGTAGATCAAACACTGGCAGCTCTACAGTCAACTAGGAAAGCACCCCTGCTGCTGATAAAACACTATTATTATTTATAACTGTGTATATAGCTGCTGATTAAACACTGTTCTCTGCAGGAACAAGGCGCTGGAGCTTGGATTTACCTTCCAAAGGGTTCAGTAAAAACCACAGGAAGGTTTCCACAGTGAAGCCCTGATTTATGGCCAGGGCCTAAGTTTGAGCCAGCTTGTGCTTGTGTGTGTGTGTGTGTGTGTGTGTGTGTGTGTGTGTGTGTGTGTGTGTGTGTGTGTGTGTGTGTGTGTGTGTGTGTGTGTGTGTGTGTGTGTGTGTGTGTGTGTGTGTGTGTGTGTGTGTGTGTGTGTGTGTGTGTGTTAATCCTGGACTAGAAACAAGCGTTGAAAAATGTGGTCAGACCCACAAATGTATTGTAAACATGTTGGACCAGAGATAATGTCACTTTTTCTTTCCATTTCAATTCATAATAATGTTTTCTGAGCCTGACCTGAACTCCAACTTGAAATGTTGACTTTTTGAGGGTTCCATTTTCCCTTTCTCTCCTTGCTCTTCTTCCAGGGATGTCACTGCATCACAGGCAATCCTATGCAGAAGTTGCCGTCCAGACAGTACTTTAACTTGAAGCATCTTTTGAAACAACATAACATAAAAAGTTATGAAACAAATTTTACCAAATAAATATTAGTTTTTTGCTTATAGTATCCCTCCATATCCCACCATATGAAGGGTTATTAAAGGGACCATAATGTAAGATTTGGAATATGTATTTGTGTAGCACTGTTTATCAAGGGATTGTACCAACAACATGAAAAAGGTAACTCTGTGCCTTGAGCATTTTCTCTAGTTCACCTCTGACAACACATCTACCCTGTTTGACAAGCTGTTCTGAATCGCAGCCATTTGTGACGTAGAAAATGAGAGTCAATTTGATTGACCAATCACGGACTCAGGCTAGTATAAGGTCGAACTACTCCAGCAGCAGCCATGACAACAGCTGAACATTACTATTCCTAGCTACTAACATCCCTAGCCAATAACATAACTTAGCTAATGAATGTTAATGAGCAATGGCCGTAAACTCGCGTCCATCACTGAAAACGGCATGTGAGTTAGAAGGGAAGAAAGAGGCACCCTAAAATAAGTAATAAAAAATAGAATGACATTGTTTGTTTTGTTGTGTTCAATTTTTTTTTTAAATGTGCTTCATAGACACTAAGAAATCAGACAAAAATGATTTTATGATTTTCTACATTCTGGGCCCTTTAACTAAAAGGTTTATAATCCTTGGCCTACCTGGAGAGAGTCAGCTAACTAAGCATACTGTTTCTGAACAACTTGCATAAAGTAAAAACTGTAGGAACGATAAAGGAGAAAACCCAGAGGAGAAAATATTCAAACGAAAGCCATCCAATGCCGCAGAGATGAGTTTTTCTTTTCGTCTATTGTGCCCGTCTGACTGTATTTCAGAGTCCATCACAATGATCTTAGATCTGCTAAGCATTTTAAAGAGCTACAATATTATTACACATCATTTTGAAATGTAATGCAACAAATGTGGCTACAACACCAGACAATGAAGTAACTTCAAGCCTGTGCATTGTTCTAGAAATGAAGTTTAAGGTAGATGTTTTTTTTGTAGATGGCTTATTTGTGAAAATGTTTCGTGCCTGAAGGACAGGAAGCATGTGTCGAAGGCCAGAGTAGCTCCCCTCCGTGTTAAAGGCCAAGTCTTCCATCATATCGTCCTGAAGCGCCGCCAAGGTGTCACATTTCTGCTGAAAGCTCTGGGAGCATTGAAGCTCTGCCTGCATTTCCCTGATGGGTTAACACACACACATACACGCACACGCACACGCACACGCACGCACGCACGCACGCACACTCACACACACACACACACACACACACACACACACACACACACACACACACGCACACTCGCACACGCACACACGTGCACACCCAACAGCAAAAAAAAACAATGTTTCAGTGTTGCTTTAACTTTACTAAATCGAGAAAGGTACTGACTACTAAACATAGTAAACAATATTACATATACAACATAACTATCAAAACGACAGAGAGCATTAACCTGTTCATTTCTGACGCCCGCACCAGGGCCTGAAGCCATGTCCTGGTGACTGATCGGAGGTGATCGGCCCGGGTGTCCTCAGGGGTCACCCAGCCACTGTTCTCCGTCAGGTCGATCCAGGCAGGCAGTAGACTGGACAGCTCCAGGACAACACTCTACAGACACACAGGGTCCAAAGGAACTCAGACAGCAGGTTATTCCACTATCACCTCACAGACACAGACAGCAGCTTCTTCCACTGTCACCACAGTGCAGTCAGTATGCAGTCTCACGCCACGCGCGTGTCAGATGTTTTCTCACCTGGACAGAATCCTTGTCTTGTCTGTCTGTTGTCAGAGAATGCAGTATGTTCTCAGTTTGTTCTTTAATTGAGTCCAGACTTGTATTATAGATCCTTTGTTGTTCCAAGTCATCCTGCACGAAAAACACGGAATACTTTTAGCAAGTAACACATGTAAAAAAAATGAATGATTAAAAATACCCCTTTGCTTTTTGAATCTCCACTTGTGCGATTTCTCACCTCAAGCCTCAACCTTCCTTCTGACAACGCTTGATCCAGGAGTAAAAGATCCTGTGAGAGGCGCCTTGTTTCTGATTGGATTAGATCAGCTGGCAGCGGTTGTAGCCATCCAATCAGAAGCCTCGAGGCCACCATCAGTTCTTCCATGCTGCTTTGCAGGCTCACAATCCTGTCCTGCAAAGTCTAACCATAGTGGAAACTCATTTCAAAACAAAGTTATTCCTAACAAAACCAATGTTGAACAACTAATGCATCCAGACTAGTTTCCTAAATGACCCATGGAGTGCCTATATAAAATGTTTCAGTATGTTCATCTGTAAACATAATGTATCTTTAATGTTATGCTAATGTGTTGTTATGCATTCACATTTATAAGATTCATTCATATATACATACATACATATCAACAGCATAATCTGTATACTGTAAAAAAGTATACTGATGACCCAGATGATAGGTGCCTTTTTAAGCCCAAGTGATTGAGTAAATCTGTTCACTATTAAACATGCATCAATCCCCAAAAAGAGTATGCTTTCTTTTTTTGTCACACAGGAACTCAAAGTACTTTGTCAGTCTAGAGACTATCCCACTGGCTAAACAGCCTAGCTGATAACACATAGCTGTCTGAGGCATTGCCAGAGGTATGGTTACACTCTCCTGTTGTTAATGAGACAGCCAGCGCTCACATGTCACCCAGAACCCTAACCCAGGGGTTCATTACAACCCTAACCCTAACCCAGGGGTTCATTACAACCTAACCCTAACCCTAACCCAGGGGTTCATTACAACCTAACCCTAACCCAGGGGTTCATTACAACCTAACCCTAACCCAGGGGTTCATTACAACCCTAACCCTAACCCAGGGGTTCATTACAACCTAACCCTAACCCTAACCCAGGGGTTCATTACCAACCTAACCCTAACCCAGGGGTTCATTACCAACCTAACCCTAACCCAGGGGTTCATTACCAACCTAACCCTAACCCTAACCCAGGGGTTCATTACAACCCTAACCCTAACCCAGGGGTTCATTACCACCCTAACCCAGGGGTTCATTACCAACCTAACCCTAACCCAGGGGTTCATTACCACCCTAACCCTAACCCAGGGGTTCATTACCACCCTAACCCTAACCCAGGGGTTCATTACCAACCTAACCCTAACCCAGGGGTTCATTACAACCCTAACCCTAACCCAGGGGTTCATTACAACCTAACCCTAACCCAGGGGTTCATTACAACCCTAACCCTAACCCAGGGGTTCATTACAACCTAACCCTAACCCAGGGGTTCATTACCACCCTAACCCTAACCCAGGGGTTCATTTCCACCCTAACCCTAACCCAAGGGTTCATTACCAACCTAACCCTAACCCTAACCCAGGGGTTCATTACAACCCAACCCTAACCCAGGGGTTCATTACCACCCTAACCCTAACCCAGGGGTTCATTACAACCTAACCCTAACCCAGGGGTTCATTACAACCCTAACCCTAACCCAGGGGTTCTGCATGTGTGGGATGAAGATGACAGTGGCCTTGCCCTGAAGAAAATATTCACCTGGGTGCTATCCAACAGCATACCACTTAAATACTCTAAATATTCACCTGGGTACTACCACTTAAATAATCCAAATATTCACCTGGGTACTACCACTTAAATAATCCAAATATTCACCTGGGTACTATCCAACAGCATACCACTTAAATAATCTAAATATTCACCTGGGTACTACCACTTAAATAATCCAAATATTCACCTGGGTACTATCACTTAAATAATCCAAATATTCACCTGGGTACTACCACTTCAATAATCCAAATATTCACCTGGGTACTACCACTGAAATAATCCAAATATTCACCTGGGTACTACCACTGAAATAATCCAAATATTCACCTGGGTACTACCACTTAAATAATCCAAATATTCACCTGGGTACTACCACTTAAATAATCCAAATATTCACCTGGGTACTACCACTTAAATAATCCAAATATTCACCTGGGTACTACCACTTAAATAATCCAAATATTCACCTGGGTACTACCACTTAAATAATCCAAATATTCACCTGGGTACTACCACTTAAATAATCCAAATATTCACCTGGGTACTATCCAACAGCATACCACTTAAATAATCTAAATATTCACCTGGGTACTATCCAACAGCATACCACTTAAATAATCCTGTGGAAAACAAAGGCTGACAAACATTTCTTAGGAAATCTCCATTCTCAGCTAAACACTTACCTTAAAAAACAAGCATTTAGTTGTTCACTTTGACACATCATCAATAGCTTTTTTGCTAATGCAACTTTTACATTGCATCAAATTGTTATTAAGGCATTATTGTACAGATTGTTTTGTATAGACATATAGTATTGTTATAATTATTCTAAGTAAATATTATGAAAATAGGCTTCAGTGTTAGGACACTTACCTTAAGGGAGTGGATGGTTTCCAGTGTGTTGTGCTGAGGTTTGAATGGGCACCTGGAGAGGTTCTTCCACTGTTGCT